>SMMQ01002979.1:0-13887 GCA_008271595.1 [Pythium] brassicae (nom. inval.) | reverse complement strand
GTGTCGTAACTATGGGCTTTCGTGTGGGCTCAACGCTCTGCGCAGATGGAGAAGAAGCTGAAGATGGTTGCATCAATCCTGGCTGAGGACAGCACGACAAGTCGCACACCGAAGGAAGTGGATTAAGGAGAGGCGAACCGTATGTGTTTCACTGCATCGTGCGCGAGTGGGGAGGCTGCGGTGGCGTTGATTGATCTTGTTGCCGGTGCTGCTGGTGCTGTCAAATGGCACAGAAGAGCGCTACCAGGGGTGACTGTCTGCCAACCAACGGCACTCGCTCTACTCCGCCGCGCACCCGTCTTGTTCCTCTTTGCTGCCGCTGTCGACGCCGCCATTCTCAATCTCCTCGTCCTGCTCCAGCTCCTCGCCCTCTTCCAGCTCGTTGCTCTGCGTGGCCTCGCGCTGCAGCTTGAGCCGTGCCTGGCGGATGATCTCTTCCGCCCGCGCGCTCTCTTGCGCCGCGGTGAGCACCACCGCTGCTGCTGTGGGTGTCACTGCTGGCGGCAGCCGCATGTCCGCGTCGCCATGGATTGGGTCGAACGCGAGTGGGCTGCCGCCAGTCTTCCACACAGCGCTGCGGTCGATCGCATGGGCGGCGGTGGCGTGAGGCGTTGACTTCAGCGTCGGCTTCGGCGTCGACTGCGGCTTCTGTGAGCGGCGCTTGCGAGCGCGAGGCGGCGACGGACTGCGCGACCGCCTTGTCGATGCTGTCGTTGCACCTGCGGGGCGTGTGCGCGACCGCGAGCGCGAGCGGGAAGCCGAGCGGCCCGAGGGCGGCGACGCGCTTCGGTCGCCCCGGCGGCGCTTCCGAGAGCGTGACGACGACCCGTCCGCCGCCTTGGACTTTTTATGTTTCGTCTGCTTCTCGCGCGCGCGCGCCACCAGCAGCGCAAACACTTCGCGCACGTACGCAGGGTACTCTGGCACCACGTCCGACGCGATGCTGCTGCTCACAAGCGCCTCGAGTTCGCGCTGCTTCGCCTGCGTCTCGGCGACGGCGGCGTCCTCCGCTGGCTCGGCTTCGTCCGCCGCCGCCGCCTCTTCCTCGCCGTCCTCCGGCCGCGTCGCCTCGATACGCGCACGGATGCTGGCCGTGAGCGCGGCTGCAAAGCCCTCGAACGAGCTCGCGGCGGTCATCTCGAAGCCGCCGCCACCATCCGCTGCTTTCCCACGCGCCAAGTAGCCAGTCACCGCGGCCACGCTCGGCTGCAGCGCGGCGCGGCGCTCCCGTACGACGCGCTCGAACACGCGCACTTGCGCTCGCTCGCTCAGCGTCCGCGCCTCCGCACCTGCTGCTACTGCTGCTTGGTTCGCGGATTCAGCGGTGGGAGCAGTCAACGCTGGCAGCTCCGCGGCGGCGAGCCACTCGCGCGCCTGCTCCCAGGACGAGGCCGCTGTGAGCGCCGGCGACGCCCGTAGCGCGACCTCGAGCGCCTGCAGCAGCTGCGCCTCGCGCACGCGCCAGAGCTCGCGCTCCTGCTGGCGACGCGCGTGCGCCTCGTCGCGCAGCGCTGCCAGCACCTCTTCGCCCCACGCGTACACGTCGGCCTTCTGCACGGTGCGCAGCCCCGCCGCGTTCTTGGCGCCGAGCGGCGTTTCAAGCTCCCAGAGCCAGCGCCAGAGCTGCGACTTGAGCTCCGCGTCGAGCAGGTGCCGGCTGCCGCCGTGGGACGAGGACGAGGACGACGACAGGGCGGCCTCGAGGCGCTTCGGCCCCAGCGTCGCCGCCTTCAGACGCACATGCTCCGCGAACCGCCTGCGCACCGTGTCGCGCTGCTTGGCGACCGCCTGCGCCTGCTTGCGCGCAATGTCCTGCAAGAAGCCGTTCAGAAGGCTCCGCTTCTCCTTCTGGTCCTCGAGCACGAGCCAGCGCGGGTCCTGCCGCACAGCGTAGAACTGCGGGCTCGAAGCCACGTCCTCCAAGTCCACTGGTGGCGGCACCGTCGCTGTCGTGGCCCCGCGGACGTCGCCGCCCCCCTTGCTGCTGCTCTGGCGGCTGCCGCTCGGCGCCAGCAGCGCCTGGAAGTCTGCGAGCAGCGCGAGAAAGTCCTCGCGGTTCTTCTTCACCTGCCGCCGCCGCTCAATGTGCTGCCGGTTCACCGCGCGCGTGCAATACTCCGCGAAGCTCTGCTTCTTGTCGCCCGCCGACAGCGCCGCGAACCGCCAGCGTGGGTCCTTGTCGTAGCCTTCCTTCGCGACCAGTCGCTGCACGTCCGGCCACTTCATCTGCGGCGGCACCGCGCGCTGCTCCAGGAACTCCTTGAACGCCGCCACGCGCTCCTCGCGGCTCATCTGCTCAAACCGCGCGCGGTCCTCGCTCTCCTGCTGCAGCAGCTGCTGCTTCTTCGACGTCGTCGTCGTCGTCGTCGTCGTCGTCGTCGTGGTCGCAGCCGCCGCCGACTCGGACGTGACCGCTGCCACGGTCTCCGCTGCTGCGGCGGCGATATCGTCGTTCGGCGACTCGGCCGCCGCGGACGCGACCATGCGATCCACTTCGTCGCGCGCCTGTTGCATGCGGAACGCCTCGGGCTGGTCCCACACGGTCTCTTTTGTGGCCGTGTGGTAGTAGTAGAGCTTCCCGCTCGCGTGATCCTTGTACTCGACCCACCTCCCGTCGCTGTCGGCTGCTGCGGCCTTCGACGCTTCCGGGCCCGCGACGCCGAGCGGCTGGGGCGTCACCGCCGCTGCTGCTGCTACCTGTGCCGGCCGCTCGTACATGCTCGCGCCTGTGGTTGCGTTGTAGAAGTACTGCACGCCCTGCGGTGTGAAGTGCTCGCTCCAGCCGGCTGGCAGTGGGGCGGGCGACACGCCCCCCGCGGCCATCGACGGCGCCGCCTGGAACGCCGACACCACCGGCTGCTGCTGCTGGGGTACTGCCAGGCGCATCTGCATCTGCATCTGCGGCGGCACGATGTGCATCGGCGCGTGGAACGCCGCGCCCATCGCCATGGGCGGCCCGCGCGGCGCCACGAACGGCATGGCGCCGTGCATCATCGGCCGCATCGCCATGGGCGGCGGGCCGGCGAACATCATCGGCGGCCCTGCGGCGCGAGGGGGCGCGAGCATGCCGTGCATCTGCGACGGCGCCTGGAAGCCGAAGGCGACGAACTGCTGGCGGCTGTCGCCGTCCTGAAGTCCAGTCGTGTGGGGCTGGGGCTGGTAGTGGTCGAAGCCGCGCCCGTCGGCGCCACCGGAGGAGGAGCCGTAGTGATTCATGCCGGTCCCGAGCGCACTGGAGCTCGAGGCAACAGCAACAACACAACACACGCGATCAACACGCGCCTCTCGCTTCGCCTGACGGACGGACCGACCGCTTGACGCTCACTCTCTTGTTCTTGTTCTCTTTCGGGGGCCTCGTGTGCGCCGTCGCCTTCCTCGCGGCCACTTGCACGCTCTGGAGCTTCCTGTGTGCGAGCAAACGCACGGTCTGAAAATGGATGGATCCTGTGACCGATATAAGCGCAGTAAGTCCTAAATCCACGTCTGCCAACTTATACAAGGACAAACGTAACGTCGACAAAACGATCAAAATGAAATCGGATCCTAGTTTAAACTGGAATAATGTTCGATATATCTTCATTAGGACCGCGTAGTGTCGAAAACAGCAAGAAAAGCAAATCGAGCACAATGGAGCACCGCAACATGCCTCCGCCGCCTCCGCCACCGCCTCCAAGCGCGGGCCGCCTCACTGCCGGCGCCAACGCGTTCGCGCTGATCCCGCCACATGTACTAATGGCAGCGCAGCAAGCGGATCTTCGCAGCCAGCTGCCGACGCAATTCGGCGCGCAGCCACAGTGGCGACCGCGCGGCAATTTCAATGGTGGCGGCCAACGCGGCGGTCGCGTTCTGCACCAACACAATCACAACCACCACCAGCAGAATACTCACCAGCAGCAGCGGCAGTGGAATGGACGAGGCGGCCGCGGAGGCGGCCGCGGAGGCGGTCGTGGAGGCAGTCGTGGAGACGGTCGTGGGGGCGGTCGTGACGCCGCGCAGTTCAAGCGCAAGAGGTGCGTTACGAGCTACGCTGCGGATGCAGAGCACGAGACGAAAGAAAGAGCGAGGCGCTTACAGTGCGGAGGTGTTTGTGTGCAGAGAACACAGTGGAGACGCAGCGGGCGCCTCGCGCTTCTTCCTGCCGTCGTTCCTGGAGGATCCGTGGAGACATTTGGAGCGCAGCACGCCGACGCGTGAAGGAGGTGGTAGACAGCGACCACAGCCTCCGCCTCAGCAGCAGGTCCAGGAACCCAGCCAGAGAGCGGGANGGAAACAAATCACAATAATTGTGCAGGCGTTCGACTTTCTCAGTTGTTTTTCTTCTGTAAAAGTCCATCAACGTTCGCCAAAAGAAATGTCGGATTCAAATGCCTGCTCCTGCAGCTCAATCAATCATAACGGCCACGTTCTGAAAATTGACTCACACACAGCTCATGGAAGCTCAGCAAGGGATCGCCGCCATTGTCCAACAGCAGCGGCGGCAGCAAATCCATTAGAATGGGAAGNGGTGGCGCGCACAATGGCCGCGTGCTCTTCCAGCCGTCCTTCCTCGCGGATCCGTGGCAGCATCTCGTGCACTCGTCGTAGTAAAGCAGACCAACGCCAGACTGACACACTCGCGACAGAAAGGTGGTGGTGGTGGTGGTGGCGGTGTCGTTATCACCTCGAATTCCAGGTGCCTGTTGCATTCGGATGTGTGTGCGCGTGAGTGTGGCTTCTACTCATACGCGCTACACGGCGGCGGAGGCCGGAAGCGCCGCCGTTCGGCGCTGGAACGACACGAACTTGGCGCGGTGGCGGCGCGCGTCCAGCGCTTGCATCCGGTGTGCGACACGCACACTCGCCATCGCGAGCGCGAGCGCGTAGGTTGCGAGACACTGCGCGAGACGCGGCAGCAGGTCGAAGTGCGAGAGGTGCTGCACACGCTCAGGACACCTGATGATGTTTGCGAGTTTACACGCGTACGGCTTCACGGGGCTACCGGCCGCAGCAGCACGAGTTGCGATAGTAGCTGTGAGGGAACACGAACAAAGCGTAGCATACGTCTCCTCGCAAGTAGCCGTACAGTCTCCCGCACCAGAGAGCTGGGACGGTGCAGCAAAGGCTCAGGCTCATGTGAGCCGTCGAGTGGAGGACCGCAGCCTGCAGCAGCACTGCAAGCGTCCGGTGCACGAACGAGTCGATGACGAGCTGGTGTCGGATCGCGCTCCGGGGCTTCCGGAACGTGCTCGCGTAGTAGAGCAGCAGGAACGAGACCAAGTACTGCGGCACGGACGAGAGCAGGTACTTGGGTGACGTCTCGTCCACTGGCTCGCGGTTCTTCAGCTGGTAGTGAACGGGTTGAGTGACGACAGGCAGCTTGTGAGTGGGCGGACGGCGCGACAGTGAGCAAGAGCAGAGGAGTGGGGGTGGGGGCGTACATCGTGGAGGTGGAACCACTGGCACGTGCCGTAGCTGACCTGCCACATTGAAGCCGTCGATGGTGTCGACCCTCAGATACCAGCAGAGTTACTGTAGCAAACCGAGAGATGCAGCGAGCGCGGACGCACGAGTGTGCACGCGGCGAGGAGGAACGGGTAGAAGCGCAAGTGCCAAGCGACTTGAGGGCTCCGGTGCATCGGGTGTGGGAGGAAGCGAGTGGGCAAAGAGAAGTACTGTGAACAATGCGCGGAGAGGGGAAGCAGGCGCTTGTTGGAGCTCGATCGACAAGAGGGGGATTCGAGACCACCGAACGCACAGTCTTGTTTGAGAAAGTCCGTTGTGACTCGAGTGTACGAAGAGCTGCGAGAGTGGGCTGAGGGGAAGCCATTTCGTTCTGTGGCCAAGAGCTGCCTGCTGTTCGACGAGGACGTCAAGGAGACGTGAGAGCTGTCGAACTCGGCTTTGTCACCATCGCGATCAACGTGATGACGCCCACAACAGCGACCCATCGCGGCCGCGAGTTGTGTCCACTGGTTGCTTCGCCCGCTCCGATGATCTTGGCTTGGAGGTGTGCGTTGCATCGTGGCAGCAGATCCGCCGGTCTCTCCAGCTGGCGCAGGAACATCGAGCAGCGATGGTGGTGCTGGAAGCACAGCGTGTGAAACTGACGCTGTGCTCGACGCCACTGGGAGGCGTGAGTGCGGGCTGGTCTCAATGGATTCCGCCTGACCCGTCTCGCATACTCGCATACTAGTACGCAAAGCGCTTCCTGTGGGGGTGACTCGGCAGACGCCGCCCGTCCCTCCTCATTGCCGCCAGGAAGCGAAATCACGACACTGGAAGGACGGAGATCAGAATCAACTGACGCCCTCCGTTCGCTCGAGTACACATCGAGTGTAGTGTCCTTCGGGCTTGCCGGGCTGGTAACGGAGTGCGGCGCGTCGTCCTGGCGCAGCGCATTGTCCGCTTCCACGACCATTTCCCCGACTTGAGGCTGCTCAGCGTCGCCTTCAGTCCCTTCACTACTCTGTACATCAGTGGTCTGCTCGCCGGATTCGGTTGGCTCGTTTGTTTGATGAGCCCCCACAGGTTCTGAGGGATCGGAGCGTTGTCTCGGACCGGCATCCTGTGCTCGAGCTTGTACTTCACGATCAACTGGTCGTGCGGGACATCGAGGTACGGCATGTTCCCCGTCAGCGCCTGGTAGATCGTCATGCCGAACGCGTAGACATCCGACGCCGGACTCGGCAGCTTGCCTTGCGTGCACTCGGGTGCCAGCCAACCGAGGGCCCCCGTGATCTTGACACCGACGCTCGCCGCCAGGAGATCCTCGACCCGCTCGCCAGAGCCTTTCTTCCTCGTCTTGATCCCCCCCAGTCAAAGCTGCGGTCAAAGTCGGACACCTTCGCAACTCGAGTGCGCCCGTCCTGCTTGGCGAGGATGTTGTCGCACTTGAGATCGCCATGCTCGATGCCGCTCTTGTGCATCTTGAGCACGCCTTCTGCAGCTTGCAGCAGGAGATCAAGTGCCAGCACCATCCGATGCGCTTCGTGGCTTCGCAGGAACCCGTTGAGTGAGCCCAGGTCGCAGAGCTCCATCACAATGAACGGCGTCTTCGTCAAGTGGCACGGCGCTCCATACAGCTGACAGTGATTTCGGTGGCGCAGACGACCCCAAAGCGCCATCTTTGCGATGAACTCCTTCTTGGCCTTCTCCGCCATGCGGCCGCTCTGGGCGTTCAAGACCTTCACAGCCACCGTGATCGGCTTGCTCTTTGCGACCAGCAAGTCCTCATAGGCCGTGGCGTCGCCGCCAGAGCCCAGCAGTCCCGCGGGAGTGTCGTTCATCTCCACTTGCTCCTCGGCGAAGAACGAACGCGGGAGGTTGCGGACCTCGCTCTTCACAGCGGCACTCGAGCTCGAGTACAGTTTTTCTCGGATCACATTCACGACCGCGTCGTTCTGCTCCCCTACGCTTGATGACGGCGAGCATCTCGACCTGGTTGTCTGGGTCGGCCATCTCGGCTACGGCCTCTATCGAGTTCACTAGTGCTATAGAGGTGCTGCGTGCGGCGCTGATCGAACTCGTCGGGAGCGTTCAGCGCTCTCGCCATCAGCACTGCTAGCAACGTGGGTGGCTTGATAGTGGGAACCCCAACTTGACTCGCTGAAACTGCTGGGCTCGCAACCTGCACCTCGGACTCGAAGCTCAGCCCGGCTTCATGCTGTAGCACCTACAGTTTGAGAAACAGTCTCTCCTTCACCAATGCTGTGGTCTTCCGGGTCGCTTCTCTAACCGAGCCGATTGTGCGGTGCGAGAGGAGCTGCATCAGCAGAGACTTCCTCGTGAACCTGTTCACCGTCCGATCGTACTCGCGCACCTCGTGCTCGAACTTGAGAACGAGATCCTGAAGCACCTTCGTAAGCTTGCTCTGGCGTACTCGACTCAGGAGATCGACGACGTACTTGAACTCCTCCACGTCCTCCTCGATGTCTCTGTGCTGCGTCGAGATTTGGACGCCTTCATCTCAATTCCAGCAACCAGTGCCCCGAGCTCGACGCAGGTCTTGATGAGCTCGAAACCACTGTTCACGAGAACTCCCGAGCCCGGGAAGGCCGCATTCGCCGCCACCATCACGACGCTCTGTACGATGTCCATCTTGGCTATACGTTCTAGGATGCGGTGCTGGTCGAAGTCGCGTTGATACCGCCACTACTCGAGCTGATGCTGCAAGTGATGGTTGGTTATGTCAGCGTTGATGTGTGGCAGGATGTGATTCAGCTGGCGCGTCAGCATGCGAGGGGTGCCGGCCGCTCGAGCGAATGTTGCGTGAAGCAGTTTCGGGACACTTGAATTTACATTTCGTCGTACTTCATTTCAGCACAAACTCACCAATCACAGCTGCTTTTCGTCGTTCTTACCGGATAAAGTACCAGCAACTGTATCGCTCAAATCGAGGCCATCGCGACACGCTCTGTTGCTGCTGAAGCAAAAGACGAGGGACCGCCGCAACGACATCAACAAAGCTTCGCGATCTGCATCTGATCTTGTTGGAGATCATCTCTTCCTGTACACCACTCCTGTCACAGTACTGACCATGGTGATTGGCACAGAAATGAACTGACAACAAGCAATCGCTGCTGCTGCGGCCAGCTACTACTGGTAGTACGTCGCGACCAGGAGCCTGAACACGCAGTCCTCGTCCCATCTGCTCTCGTGAAGCAACTTGTCGGCGGCGACGACGAGCCTGGGACTCAGCGCTCTCGTCTCGTCGTACGTCGCGCAGCCTCGAAGCACTCGACGCAGCGAGTCATGGCGACGACACTGCAGTGTTTGCTCTTCACAAAAGCGACGTTGCTGTTGTTCTTGGCGCCGAAACGGCTGCGGGTGGCGGTCTGGATCGCCGGTTGCGTGGTTGGTGATGAAGCCGATGCCGTTGCCGCACTTGGAGAGACTACTGTGGTGGCGACGCAGCGCTGTCTCGATTGACCGAGCGCGCGGACAGTCCGTGCAGGAGCAGAGGTACTGTGCCAGCTTGCATCGGGACAGAGCTGGCAATGACACACAGCGCAGACAGCACACAGCAGACTGAGAACCTCTAGTGGCCGAGACCCGTCGACGTAATGTACTTGCATATGTGAGATATACTGGGTTGCCTCGCAAGCGCACGCACCAGTGTCCAGACTCTGGGATCGTAGCGGTGTTGGTGGCAGTGTCGGTGGCGGCGATTGTTTGCAACCACATTCGTGCACTGGTCGAGGCAGCGAGCCACATCGTCGCGAGAGCACTGACACACACAGAGATACAGAACGACAGCAGTATGTTACATGGTGCGAGGTGCGCAGGCTTGGTCTGTATAACCCAAGACGCAACTCTCGGATCAAGCTGACCCACACGCATCCATACATGCATGCATACTCATACATCATGGCCATGCACACGTACTCGCGTGGGTTGTCCTTGAGCCTGGTTGTGGCGCTCCTGATGTATTCTTGCGGTATACACTGTTGTCGGTGCTGCAAAGTTCTCCGCCACCTCCACCGTCGCCATCGTCGCCATCGTCGCCATCGTCGCCATCGTCGCTACCGCCACCGTCGTCGCTGTCGCGTCTATGAGTGAAGCGAACTGCGTCTTCTGGTGGTGCGGTCGGCGAGCACGCACTCGCACGCAGTAGCCGAGAACAGGAGTCGTCTGTCGCGTGACCATACGTGTGGAGTCTCTTGCTCTCGCTCTGACCGCTTTCGTTCGCCTCAGCACCCGTGACATACAGACGACTCGAGTGCTCGTCGGCCCCAGGTGTCAGCACTGCAAGGCAGTCTCACATCAAGCGCATGTCAGCGATAGCAGGTCGCTTGCACAAGAGCATTGCTTTCTCATGCATACGCTCAGCAGAGAGAACCGCAGCAGCAATTCGCGCAGCGCACCGCAGTGGGTGGTCGCCTGGAGACAGCAGTTGAGCGCTCCCATGGTTCACTCGGATATGCTTGCGAGTGCTAGCGCCACGGAACTCGGTCGCTTTGGAGCGTCCTTCGTCGTGGAAGTCGGGTGTATGTGTGTATGTGTGTGCGCACGCTGCTCTCAGTCTCTTCCTGGATCGCTCGCGCTGATGTGGTTCGTGCAGCCTTTCTCGATGGCAGCCATGGTGGCCAACCAAACATTGCTCGAGTATACATACCGCCAGCCATCAGACAGTGTACCCGGCGACAACCTGAACGTCAAGTTGTATCCGAAGCGAAGTCGGGTCTCATGTGGTCGAGTTTCGGTGGCCCTGAAGTACCGGAGTCTGAAGGCGGCTTCTCGTGTTCGTCCTGATTCCATCCAGTACAGCTCCGTTTTTTAGGCTGTTGGTGCAACTGGAAACCTCTCTTTTATCACACTTCCAATTGGTGTGGCCGGACTCGAGTGCGCGGCATGAGCTCCTCGCTGGATGCCGGCGACTCGCAGGCGAGCGCGTTCGACCACGAGAACCTGAACGAGGATGTCAACCGCATGCGCGTGCTCTGGGTGAATGAGATGGTGTGTCCCTCGACGCGCTCGCGCTCGCAGCAGTCAGCGTCCGCTCGAGCCTCTCTCTCTTCGCGCGATAGATCAATTGTTGCGGCTGACCGACTGGTCGTGGTCGTGGTCGTGCACCAGAACGCACCAGAGCTGCTGCCGTACGACGACGAGATGGTGGCCGAGATGCTCGACCAGATCCGCAACCAGGTGCTTTGGGACTGCGCTACTGCTTCTGAAGTGTTTTATGATGCTGACTGCCTAGCCTGGCGGTCGTCTGGAGCAGCAAGAGTACGTGGACTCGGTGAGCGAGGACAAGGAGGCGCTGACCGAAGAGCGCGCGTTCGTGAACAAATTGTACCAGGTGGGTTTGCGTAAAGTTGCAACCGTGGACTGTTTGTCCCGCTCACACTAGCGCTGGTGTATGGCGGAGCGGAGCAGATGGAGATCGACCGCCTCCGGTACATGGTGGCGTCGTATCTGCGCACGCGGCTCCGCAAGGTGCGCGTCGCGCCGGTATCTGAAGCGAGCGGTGGTTGCAACTGGTTGACAGCAGCGGAACACTGAGACTTTGACTACTGGCACACTCGCGGACCCCCTTCCTGTCGTCACGGCGACTGCAGATCGAGAAGTTTGCGCTCCACTTGCTCAGCGACCCGGCGCTCTCGCAGCGGCTCTCACAGAAGGAGCTCGCGTTCGCCAAGCAATACGTCGTGCTTTTCGAGTCCCACGTGACGGAGCTGGCGCTCGGCAAGTTCGCAGACGAACACCGCAGTATCACGGCCGAGGGCATGGGTGCGTAAGGGGGAGGGGGGACGACGGGGAGGAGGTCTTGGGGGCTGGTGACTGCGCTTCGGCTGCTCACGTGACGACGGCGCGTTTGGCTCCGTGCTCTGCAGTCGTGGAGCCGGACGTGGACAAGTTCGTGTTCTGCGAGAGCAGAGCCGCGCTCGGGCAGCTCCAGTGCGACGACCGCGGCGCCGAGTACATCACGATGCGCCAGGGCGACCGCCACGTGCTGCGCTACCGCGCTGTGAAAGCGCAGGTCGAGGACGGCAGCGTCGCGCTGATATGAACACAGTCGGTCACCGCTTGCGACGTGCGCCACGAGCCCAAGAGCGAGCAGCGTGGGCACATGGGGATCTTTAAATTAATACGAAGACCCGGTCGACGCGCGACGGGCCGCACGCGCTCGCATCGGACGCGCGCTGGGAGCTCACGCACCGACTGAGTCCCCACGCGTCGGCTTCTTCTGTGCTGCTGCTGGTGTCGACCGATTGAGTCGTGGTGGTGGTCGTGGTACGTGTACAATGGTGGTGGTTCGTAGGATGCGTCGACGGTGGCCGGTCGTACTTGGCGGGAAGTGGGAGCAGCGACCCCGTCGCGAGTCGCGTGTGTTGCGCCGCTTGCATTGCGACAAAGAGGGTGAGGGAGGGGGATGGCGATGGTAGACGGAGGCCCCATCGCCTCGCTGATGGGGCCTCACGGTCTTCACCAGAGCGGGTTCGCGAGCGTCGCGGTGGCAGCGAAGACAATCGTGAACGCTGCAGGCTGCGCCCGTTGGCACCCACACAAGAGCCAACAACGTCAGCATGGCATTCAGGCACACAACCACGCCACCGAACGGGTGCTGAGCATGGGACAGCAGCCAGTGCACGTACGATCAAGACGCCGACTTGCAGCGCCATCACGCCGACTTGAAAGTACTCGTAGCTCGAGAAGACGACCTGCGGGACGCAGTAGCGCGCGTAGATCTGTGGCGCGAGCATGAGGTTGCGCGCGAACTCCATCGCACACACGAGCAGGTACTGGCGCAAGCACCAGCACCAGCAGCAGCACACACACAAACACATACACACACAGACGCCGTCAGCCACTAGAGGAGCTCCTCCCACGACGCAAGAAAAAAGACGCACTCGCGCTTCATACCACAATCGTCCAGCTCATCCTGTCGGACCGAACGGCTTTGAGCCCCACGGCGCCGACAAACGCGCCAAAGATGTTCGAGAGCCTGCCACAATGACCACCGGCACGCACGCACACACACACACACACGTTGCTCGCCAGTCAGTTGCGCGCTCGCCATGCATCTCCGCACCCCGATAGTGCGACGCGTCACAACGCACCAGAGGTAGTTCCACGACGCCAGGAAGCCGAGCGCGAGCTGCAGCACAGCGACGACGCGCAGGCGGTGCGACCGGCGCGCTGTGGTCTCCCACACGCGCTTCTGGTACTCGAAGCCGCCGTAGCGCCAGCGGAAGCGGCTCGCAAGCCGACTCTGCTGCCGGCTCGGCGAGTTCCTCGTCGCAGTGGTTGTGGGCAAAATCGGCTCGTACTCGGAGCTGTTGTCGTCCATCATGGAGGAGTGGCACGAGGAACGACTGGCGAGTGGGGAGTTCGGGAAGGGGGAGGTCGAGACGGTGTCGCTGCTTACTGTCGCTAGGTGAGCGGTTGCTGAAAGGTGTGAGGACCACGACGCGGTCGCACTCGTATGAATGACGCAGGAAGAGCGAGCGGTGGCGGAGGCTGCGGGCCGAACGAGACGCCTGTGCGCGTGTCGGCAGAAGCTGTTCTGATTGAAAGGATGTCTTTGTGTGTGCGCTGAAGTAGCGCTTTTCCTCGTGCGAGTGACAGAGGCAGTGTTCTTAGAGCGGAAAACGAGGGAGGTCACTTTTGACTGAAAGAAAGTATGCAACTGTAAAGTGCGAAGGAACAGAATGGTTGTCGTGTGTGTATAGACGGACCATCTCGACTCGCGAGGATGCCACCATTCCTGCACGCCGACTCACCAGCAACGCTCGACAACAACGTGTCTCCGATCCGCGCGCGTTCCCGCCGCCGTTGTCGCTTGCTTGTCCAGGTCTCGAGTGTCCGCATCGTGGCACAGGAGGAGTGAGTGCTTCATTGCCGCTTCACGGTTCCTTCCCCAAGTGTCCGAGCGAGCTCTGAAGGCAACTCCGGTGTCCGGATTGGTGAGATCCCATTGCGATCTTTTACTGTTGCCACCGCTGTCCGGACTTGAGACCGCTGCTCTGACTCTGTCATGTGGCGGCGGATATCTTTCCGCTGGAAGGCTGCTTATGCGCGCTGAAGGGCGATGTAATACTGGCGAACGGCATGAGCAGCTCCAGACGTATCCTGCACCACAGGCGTCGCTTGAGGAGCTCCATGGACAACTGCAAACATGGGCAGTCCCTAAGATCACGACTTTCGCCGATCAACAGAGCAGGGATCAAGCGCATGTGAAAACGAAGTCCACAGCGCATACTGAACTCGATAGCAGCAGCGGTGCTCGCTTAGCAAATCGCATTCCTTCGCGAGTGCCCATGCTCCAGCCTCTCAACATTTAGCGTGGGGTTACGTTGGCACGTTCATTACGAGAGGGTGCCAATGCGGCATTCACGCTCTCCATCACTTCAGCACGTTCAGTATCCGATGCCTGGCGGGGGGGGGGGGGCTTTGTTGCCATCGAGA
>SMMQ01002978.1:3556-14983 GCA_008271595.1 [Pythium] brassicae (nom. inval.) | reverse complement strand
CCAGAATGCCTCATGACATCATCCTGTGACGTCACCATGTGCACGTGGGTACATGCCGAATTACCGGTATTGCTATCGGTAACCGTGTCCCAACGATACACACCAGAGATGATGTGGTCCACATCGATCTTAATGTGATGGGATTGGAGAACCCGTTACAGTGAGGCGATGAGCGAGTACTGTATGGTACAAGGAGCTCACACAGCGCGCCAACGTCTGTCACACTCACCGACACGGACGCCAGGCGCGCGCGACGCCAAGATCGTGGAGAGCGAGTGCCAATGGACCAACGACGCTACGACGAAGCCCCCGCATGGCGCCGCTGGCGCTGCGAGCGCCGCGTTCTTCGGATGAGAGCGAGAAGGAGCCCGCTGCTGTCCAGGAAAAGTACCGCCGAAGCCAACGGCAGCAGGCTCAGAAGTCTCCGGCGCAGCCAGAGATGGGCTCGTTTGGAGTGAGCGCGTAGGTGAATGGAAAACGAGCCACACAGCAGAACCGGGCGGAGATTCGAGCAGCCCGCTTCAGCATCTAGCATTTGTTTGGGAGCAGCGACGACGAAGGCTCCGGCGATGCAGACGAGCCGGGGGCAGAGGAGAAGCCATCGCGTGCTAGCACAGAAGACTCGAGTGAGCGGAGCTGCAGCGCGGACACGGACAACGCCGTGAGAGGACCGGTACACGGATTCATGGACCCGACATGTATTGTCCATGTACTCGAAGAGTCTGTCAGTGGCCCACGCCCGAACGAGATCCACGACAACTGGAGCGAGCCGGCGCGGTACCTGAAGGAGTACGAGGCGCGCTCGCACCAGCTCATCCGTGTTCAGGAAGTGGTAAGCTGCGACAACCGCAACAAGCGTCTCGTAAGAAGCAAGGCTGCGTTCAGAGGTGAGGCGGCGCTGAAGGTACCGACCAGCTGGCACGTGTATCAGCGCACCTACATCTGTTTACACATATGACTGTCGCGCTATCGTGGCGAGCACCAGCGCCCGCGCAGACGGATCCTGTCCACGGCGTGCACTTCCGCTTCGTCATGCATATGTGCGAGGTCAAAGGCGAGTGGAGTCTGCAAGTGAAGGACGGCACGTTCTTGCACATCCACCCGGTTGACACAAAGACCAGCTAGACCCACCCATCCTCCTGTGGAGTCAAGGACAACAGCAACGTGGAGACAGCCGACGCGATGGTGCAGACCGCCACGAAGCGGTCGCGCGTCTACGACTACCTCCTTCAGCAAGGCGAGAACGTCGTGCGGAAGGACGTGGACAACTTGGTGGACTCGCACAAGTCGAGGATCGCGTCCAAGGGCGACGACGACACGATGATGCAAGTGTTTGACGCATTTGTTGTCGCGTACGAGAAGAACGTGGCGTCGATCGACGAGACCGCGCGCAGCGAGACAAGAGTGATCTCAATCAGCTCCCGCCACATGCGCGAGACTCAGACGCGCTTCTCGGAGTTGCTCATGGTTGACTCCACGCACAAGATCAATCGGTGCGTGTCGTGCGAGCCAATACGTATATGCAGCCTGGATGGTTCATGTACTGACCGTGTATCGACCATGAGTTGGCCATGTTTGTTACGTGTACTGCCCGTGTATCCNCCTGCGTTTGCCAGCCACAACTACCAGCTCTGCACGATGATGACGATGGACGAGCATGGCGAAGGACAAGCCGTGCAGCACAGCGTGCTCGAGACGAACGCTGACTGGCATATGGCCAGAGCGCTCGACCACTTCTTCAGAGCGAACCCAGACACGGGAAACAGGATGCAAGTGATCGTGGTCGACAAGGATCTCAAGAATGTCCGCATGCTGCAGACCTACTTCCCCGCCGCGCGCATCCTCATCAGCACAGATGAATATCGGGCGACGACCACCAGGCGATCGACAACATCGTCCACAACATGATCTAGACGGACTGCAGCGATGTCAACAAGCAGAACTGAGGCGCGTTGCGCGCACTCTGCGAACGTATCGGCTTCGGATCGTCCATCGAGTACATGGAGCGGAACTGGAACACATGCACGGAGAGCTGGGTGATGTTCAAGCGAGCGCGGTTGCCCCACTTCAGCAACCATACGAACAATCGTCTGGAGAGCTACTTCGACAAGCTGAAGGACGGACTCGACGGGAGTGCAAGCACGGCGCACTGTCTGCAAGCTCTGATCGCTGCCGAACGCCGCCGTGAAAACGAGCACCGCTACAAGCGCCTCCGAGTCGGGAGCTACGTGAACGCGAACTATGATGACGAGATGGCAGACGTGCTCAAGTTCACAACGCACTTTGTGGCTGAACACATCGAGGCGGAGTATCGCGCGGCGACCGCCAGCTTCGAGGACTACAAGTGCGACAGCGAGCCGGACCCCAGGATGGTCGTCGTGTCTGCCAAGCGGAAGATGTACCGCGTGTGCACCGCGACGTGGTCGTGTAAGTGCTCCTTCGCGCTTTCTATTAAGCTCCCATGTCGCCACGTAACGATCTCGCGCAAGCCCACGCGCTCCTCTGGCACCGTGATCCCACTGGTCGGCATCGATCAGAGGTACATGCATGGTGTCCATGTATTGCCCAGATCCGGTCCATGAATCATCCATGTACTCTTCCTGACTCATCATAGTCTACCGTATAGCTGTTGCGCAGGTGGCTTCATAGCGCTGCTGAGATTGCTCGCGTGGAGCGCATCGTCTACAATACGTTCGACGAGAGCGATACCTTGCGCACCAGGTCGCTGTCGGCAAGAGCAAAGCACAACGAGGCTCTCCGGGTGGCTCAAATCCTCAGCTCCGAGCTTGCTGACATGACGGACGACGCGGAGTTCAAGGACATGGTGGCGTTCCCTCTCGCGCAATGGCGCAACATCAGGCAGCACAAGCGTCTTCGTGTCGACAGTACGGATGAGGAAGACGACGGAGTCAGCGCGACAGCTCCGCCTCAGGCGAACAGCCGCTCCTCAGAGGAGATGGGGGGCGTCATGGTAGTCGACACGCATGCTGTGGTGCTTCTAGAGCCTGTTCCTGTACAAGTGACAAGCAGCGCGCCTGAGCTCGAGAGCGACGGGGCGCTCGTGCCGACACAGGACATGGCGCTCGATGATGGCGGAGATGGGAGCGAGGGCGGTGACTTTGAGGAGGGCCGCACAGACAGAGCGAGCCCGATATACGCTTGGACCCAAAGACAAGCAAGGCTGGACGACCGCCGGTGAACAGGCGTGTTCGTACGTCGGAAGAAGCGCAAGAGCGTGTGCGATTCAACGCCGCGCTGAGAATGCGCAGCGAGATAAGCGAGGTGACGTTGATGCAACTCGCGGACTCTCTCGACTCTGAGATGCTATCGCCCCGCGCAATGCTCGACAAGTTGGCAGGACTGGCGATCCGGCTTGAGAAGCACGCAGCCAAGAAGTCGAGGTACAAGGTGATGTGCGATCCGATCACGAACCGGAGCGAAGACGCGATCGAGGTCGCCAACAAAGCCAGCCAAGGGGATCTATCGCAGACTAGTATGGCTGGACCAGAGGTGGAGGTCGTGAGCATAGCTGGGTTCGGCTCGTTTACTCGCGAGCAGATCGAGGCCATGAAGCGTCTGCAGAAGATGCCATTTGACTGCAGCGCGTGCGACGACTCCCTCAACTGGTTGCGACTGATGGCTGCATCTGCGGTCAGCACCAGGGAGTACAGCGAGGTCCGGCAACTTGCGGACTATGTATCGTCCATGTATCCGATATGTATTGTTCATGGTCTGCCATCGGGCCACGCCTACTTCTCCATGTATCGCGCAGCGCCTCCGTGGTGGTTGGACGACTCCCTGATCAGCGCATTCTGCGAGCGCCTTGAACAAGAACATCCGTCGCTGCGATACATGGGCGTGGTGACAGTGCACAAAACCGGCGTGCTGGCGCTGGGTCAAGAACTCGACGCTCGGCTCCTGGTTCGAGTGACGCAGACGCTGAGTGAGTCCGGCGTGCGGCACCTCCTTCTACCCATCAACATCGCGAACACCCACTGGTGCTGCGCAGCAGTGGATGTGGTGGTGCGACGAGTCGTGATCTACGACCCCTTGAACAGCGGGCTGTTCAGAATGAAGCTCGACAAGATCGGCTGGCAGCTCGCGCATCTGTCGTCGCCACCGTTCGACGTCATCTCGCTTAACTCGCCTATGCAGTTCAACGGGCACAGCTGTGGTTTCAACGTCTGTCTCAAATTCTGGCGGATCGCTGACTTGACGGTCTTCATCGACTTTTCGAATACGGGTGCCTCAGCGCTTCGGTACTGCCTTGTGTGGTTCGTGCTCACACCTGCGATGGCGACAACTTGGACGAGTTGAAGGGAGCAGATGGTAGCGAGTAGGGCGATAGTGAGGCGTGATAGCCAAGTGGACGAGCGTGCGGGGTGTGAGTTTCTGGGGTGCATATCAGGTCGTGTGAATGCGAAGTCATGATCGCTCTTGATGTCGACCGCTCTCAGTGATCGTTCTCAGTTGTGCACGCTGTACTTCTGTTCTACTGTATGTTGTGGGCTGGGTGGTCTGAGATCTTGTGCACAGCCCCTGGTGTGAAAGGAGACATGGCAATGGTGTTGGTGCACTGTTGGTGATCTCTAGGCGCCAACACAGGGCTGCTCATTGAATACATGCATCAGTACATGTTCCATGTACTGGATACTTGATCACGCTCACTTGGCGCGCCGCAGCTCTCTGTCGCTCTCGCCTCTGTCCACTGCTGTCTGTGAACTTTCGCATGGCGCCTGGATGGTTCGTGCGGGGCGAATTATAACGTGGTATTCTTCTCGCAGAAGTGTAAACTAAAGTCGACTTGGAAGGGTTTCACGACGATTTGACTCGTTTCACTGGTTTGTCTCAGGCAGGATAGAAACAAGCATGATTCGCGTGGAATACACGTAACGTATGTATTAGAATGTCCCCTTTTTTATTTTTGATATATGGGCAGAAGGACCGACCATAAAAAATGGGCATGCGCCGACATATCCGTGTGAGGAATATTTATCAAAACCCTTAACAAATATGTCGACATTTTCAGAACCCTCAACAAAAGGATAAAAGGATAGATTTTTTGGATAACACGCTGATTTACAAAAACAAATTTGACAATTGTTAACACTCAGTCCCTGCAAGAACGGGACATGAAATGAGTGTTTTGGGGGGAATGTGGACTTGTCCAAAATCCGGAACGTCTCCAACCACTCACACTGTTAGACGGTGTTGTAACCCTTGATCTTGCGATCACATTGACGCTGTGTTGATTGACAACATCGCAATGCTCGCCAAGGTATCAGTGTCGGAAGCAGTCTCACATCTTGCAGTGGCCGCGATGCCATTGACGAAAGTAATCATTACTCTGCTGGAAAAATGGAGATTCCATGTTGTTACATCGTGAGGCTTCATTTTGAGTACGAAGATGGTCGCGAGGAGCGTCGCTCCCGGGCTTCACTTGCACCCGACCGACAGATTGGTGCTGAGCGCGAGGCGAGGGCTCTCGGCACATGGGAGATCCTGCGGCACGTCGACCGTGGGCTTTGTCGTCGACAAGCGCACTGAACTCGCGTACTGGGCGCCGATCGAGTCGGTCGCAAGCCCTGTGATGCTGTGCCGCCTCCTGAACACGCTGGCTGCCACTGCACTCGAATTGTGACAGCGCTGGCGGGGGGAGGGAGGTGCTATCCGGTCCCACCGGCGCTGCTGGAGCTGCTCGGATCGCGAAGAAGTCGACTCCTGCCACCGCTTCCGAGACCGAAACGCCCGTAGATCTCGAGAGGCCAGTTCCAACCCGCAAGTGAGCTGCGCCGGGTCCCACGAGTTCGACTCCTGCGTCGGTTGCTTGCACAGGAGCAGCTCGCACTGCAGCACGCTCGAGACTGGAGGAGCGTTGCTGTCGCCTGTCGCCTCACCGGTAGCGGCGCCGCTCCCCTAGCCGTCATCCCGCAGTCCAATGCACGGAACGACTCGACACACACCGCGACACTTGGTTTCGCGTCCCCTGGAAGTTGAGCGACATGCTGAAGTCGCTCGCGATGATCACGCTCACGGCGGTCTCGCTCGGACGCATGAACACGCTCAGCGCCGCGCTCACAACGTGGCCGACTCCGCAGCTGCTGCTTGTGAGATGCAGCTGAGCTCGGAGGCTTCGGTCGTTCTCGTTCCGCGCACACCGCAGGTACTTCATCAAGAACCCGATTACTGTCGTCACGGCCACCACGTCGGTTCGTGAGTACGAGTACAAGACATTCGGTCGCCTGTTGGGGTTGCCGCGGTGCCGTCCGTTGCGTGGGCGTTTGTGATGACGACAGCAACGCTGTCTGGAGCCGCTCTGTGCCAAAGGTTTCTGAGCACGCCGACGAACAAGACGTAGTTGCGCCGCTGCTGCAGCAGGACATGCTCCGCCATCACGATTCGAATCAAGAAGCGCGGAAGGATCGGACCATCGCCGAAGCGCACGTCGGGCGACGCCAATCCCTTGCATTTGTCCACGAAGTCCATCTGACACGGGCAACAGTCTCGTAGGACACCGACGACGCCGTGTTGTCGTCGCAGGTACCGGACAACGACGCCGGCTCCCCCCGACTTGCAGACGATGTTCACGCGCGTGAGCAAGATCTGGACGTAGTAGGCGCGCAGCGACGTGTAGTTGCTCAGACACACAGGCACCACCGCTTCTCGAGCGCGCCGACGCCAAGTAAAGGACCGCGCCCGTCCGGCAGTGGCGCAAACTCAGCGGCTCGGCAGTGATCCGGACGTGGTTCAGTTCCGCCGTCCGCACGGGCAGCAGCACTGCTGACTGCGCGAACGCCATCTGGAGCACGACGCTCACCTCGGTCTGGCTGAGCACTAGCTGCCTCGCGATGATAGTGTGTAACTCACCACCATTCCAAGATGCGATCGACGGCGTAGTTCGCGAGCTTGAGTTCGTGCTAGTTGTTGCGCGCCGCACGCACGACCTGGACTTATAGTGACAGCACAAACTTGTCGCTCGTCGACGGGTTGAAAGCGTACGAGAACGCCAGCTGTGCCGCGCGAGCCGCGATTTCGTTGTCGTTATCGGCTCCGACACTGCGGCGGCGATCGACGATGACGACGACGACTTGCCCAGACCGACAATCTTCGAGTACACCGGGTGCTTCGCCATGCTCATATCGGTCTCTATGTTGCCCAGATGCCCGCGCCGCTCGTGCGACGTTTCATTGCGCAAGAACGCGAATGACATGTCTTTCATTGCCAGCTTCAAGGGATGTTGGTTCATGTCGTCCTTGTTCAACATCACGCTAAACAGCGCCAGCGACGCTCACGCCAGGGTCGACATGATGTCCGAAAACGGTGCGGTCGACACGTTCGATGGCGCGGCACCGGCTGCATGATGTCCGAGAGGCGGTGTCACGCCACTCGTGCGTCCTCCACCCGCCCCGATGGACACACCACCTACCAATCCCTGCGCGTCCGCACCACTCGCTTAGAACGCGTCGCCACCAACACTGTGATTCTGAAGCGCCACGACATACGACGTCGCGATCCGGTACAGAAACGACATCGACGACGGGATCGACTTGGCGCCCAGCACGTTAAACTTCTTGTCCGCGACCATGAGTGCCACCTCTCTCTCCACATAGAGTTCGTGGATGTGGGCGACATTTGCACAAGAGGCAGGCTGACGCAGTTGCTGCCTGCGAGGGTCGTTGGCGGTTTCCCGCGCATTCGCGCTGACATAGTCAATGACTACTTCGTACAAGTCACTCGTGTTGGCACTGCTTCTTCGTCTAATTACAATTTCGTTTGCTGCTACATCGCTGACACTTTCGCAGCAACTTATGTGTTGCCAACCACACATGACGATTCTGGAAAGCGCTCGCGTAGCAGCTCCACTTCTCGCTTCGGCGTCAAGTATCTGTTTTGCACAAGCAGTTCCGAGAGGAACGCCGCGTACTCGGGGAAAAACATCCGGTGCTTCCTGGCAGGGGCCTAGAAGCCGTCGATGCCGGCTAGCCCAGTTATTTCTGATTCCGAGTTCTCCCAAGCAGCTGTGGCACTTCACCTCAAACTTTACTTTCGCTTGGCAGATCGAAGCGGTCTGGGTACCGCGCCTTCAATTCTTCAACCATCCTGCCAGGCCCAAGCTTATCTGTTGAGCGCAAACCCCTCTGTTGAACATCTCGAAAACGTCGTGCTCATACTGGCGAATGTACTTCGGCCCATACATGTGCCCATTTCGAGGTCGTCGAGCCCACCCGCGTGCACATAAGGCAACTGAGTGTTCACTGAGACACTGTTCACAGCGGTAAGTCACTCTGTTAGTAACTGCGGTGTCGTACTTGCTATTCTTCCGCTGTCTGCCATCCCCACGAGACGTTGCTTTACGAATCCTAGTCCATCACGTTCCCTGATCAACTCAGATGTGCTCGACCGCTCCTCCGGCGCTTCCGCGTAGGATATCGACTTGCGTGCTCTTCGAATGAGGCCGGTGCCCTCGATATGACGACGCCAGTGACCCTTCCTGGTTCAACTGCAGAGCTCAGTTCGTGCGCCTCGTACTTCCTCGGCTCGCCATCGCTGTCACTGCCGAGATCCTCATCGCTGTCACCAGCTGAAGGGCAGTTTGCTACGTGAAACTCCTGCTGTTCAAGGCTCCCATCCTCGGTGCATCCGCATCGCTCGCATCTCTCGCTCGATATGACTCCATCTGTGCCAACGAAGTTACATCCACTGGATCCCCGCAACGGTCTTTCTGGCGTCGTACGTCTCGTCGAAGCCGGTGATGCGACGACTACAGTTCTGTCGTCAACACCGGAGTACGCGAAGATGATCAGCCGGATGTTAGGATGCGTTGCGAGGGAGAATGGAGTTGGCTCTTGCTCGGGCTCCGAGGGATACAGGTATAAAATGCAATTTGCTCTTCCGTGGAGTCTGTTCAGGTCTTGTTCCATCAGAGCCAGCCAGTCGACGTTCTCACCAAGCTTGGTTCTGTTGTTCTTCAGCTCAGGAGAGCAGTTAGGAATTCCTCCATCCGAACCCAAAGCGGCGACGTAATGTGGCGGAGAGACGCAGTTGTTCCCCTGCGCAACCCACCGTCGAACCTTCTGCTGGGCTTGTGCGAAGTGAGCATCCAGAGACGACTTTCCATCTTGTGTCTCAGTGTGCTCGTACTTGACAACTCGCATGCCGTGTGCAAATGCAAGCATCGGCAACATCAGATTCTCACAGGCGTTTCTGGTAGCACGACGCGTTGTCGCTTTGAACGATGATGGTCTTGACTCGCGGTGCGTCGCGCTTCAGGCTCATCATGGTTGCCTCGATCATCACGAGAACGGCGCCTTTGTCTTACTTGTTGTCCGAGCTTGAGATCTGGCCGTATTAGATTCAAGTATCGACACTCTGGATCACACCTTCTTCAGTTGGCTCCCAGAGCTGGACAAGGCAACCGTTCCAAGTTATCCCCCTCATTCCGAAGTGCTCCGGTTGCTTCTCTCGAAAGTATAGCGGCTCAGCTTTCAAAATGAAATCCAACAGCACAATCGCGGTCGGATTGTCTATGAGGCACTCACTTTCAGCGCCAAGCAGCGGCGCCGATATCGCACTCTGTTGGTTGACTACCTGAACTCAATGGTCCATGAACAGTTGAGCCTTGAGCTCGACGTCGTCAACAGCAGTGCCGGCACTCGGATGGAGATCCGACATTCGTACAAGTTGACGAACTTTGGCGAAGAGGGTGCGAAAGCTCAAGCACGCATCGCAGGACGTGACACGCACTTCTCGGTGGCACGATGTCAGCCCCAAACCTCCACTTTGCCTCGGGCACTCGTTATCTTCGTGGTCGCGGTGCTTGCCGTTTGGAATGTTTGTACTTTAGCCGGCTTTTGACAAATTCAAGCTTCGTCAGGAGGTACCTGCTGCTCGGTAGGTCCAACTGTGAAATAATCGACGCAAGAAGCTCGAAGGAATCGTTCACCAGTATGCCAGTGCCATAGTCGATCGTTGTCCGCGACTGAACTGATCCATTCGCCATGGCAGAACAGATGCGGTGGAACGATGTTCGTGAGAGCTGGTCCGAAACACGCAGTGTCTTGTAGTTGGCGTTGATCACCGCCATCGGTTTCTTCAGCAAAATCGATGGGACATCGACTACCTTGCCCTCAACTCGAATCGCTTGGTTCCCCACAACCGAAACGACACGTCCTCGCCGGACAGAATGAACTGCATTGCGTTTTCCACACAGTTTTAATCGAACTTCTCGCGGACGTGTTTCACCTTGGGACGTACTCAGGTGCGCAAACCGTGTCGGACTGCTTCCTCGATCTGCTGAAGGTTGTGCGGGCGATTGCATTGCCTTCATTTGGCGCGTGCACGTTGTACTCGTCGAGCTTGAACATCTTGCAGAGAACCGCGCGAATCACCATCCTCTCAGTCGAGCCCTTTTGAGTGGCATTGAAAGCGCGAAGACCGACTTGAATCGGTGACTCGAGATTGTTGTTCATATTTCCGCTCACAGCACGCCGCTTCTTGAACGCCTGAAGCATCGTGATCCCAGCCTCTTCGCCACACATTGCTTCCGCCGTCCACCTGATAACGTACTTCAACACCCCAAAAACAGCGGCCTTCGGCTTCACGGATTCTTCGGTCGTCTGTTCCGACCAGAATGACTTTCGTGCCCTCACATTTCTGGACGATACGTGGCGCAACAGTTTGGCGGGCATTGCCTTTGTACAACCAAAACCGGCGAGTAGTGACGCCGTGGATGGTAGTACTTGGTTATTTGGCGTCGGCATTGGAGTTCTCAAGTCACGAAAGAGGTTTTTCACGATCTCTCTCGGCGCGCTCCGTTTTCTTCCAGCACCCGCTGTCACCAGAGCTGGCCGCCCTCGTTTTCTGCCCAGCTTCTTGGTGACGCTTTTGGCGTCGTGGTTGCACCCGCATCGCCGGGCACCGCTGACAGGACTTCAGCGGGCACCGCGAGCCTTGCACGCGCATCGAATCGTAGGAGGGGAAACGCCTTCAAACCCAACCAACGAAGTCTCTGGTGTTGCCGACGAGTGCGAGCGAGTCACGACCGCTGGACAGATGGGTTAGTCTCCCTGCACACCAGCCTACTGGTTCGCCGCAGACGTCGGCGGCGAAGGCAACGCGAACGGCGGTGACGGCAAAGACGACAGGGTGGCATGAACGCCTTCATCCCCCCAGACGCTTGCGGCAACGCCGCTGTCGTTGGTGCTGACAATCGCGGCGCCCGTGACGGCGGCGTTGTCACCAGGAGGCGCGCAGTCTCAGGCGCGCAAGCGAGGGAGCGAGTCGCACATGTGGGCGCTGGGAGCGAGCCACCGCTTACACCAGCTTGCTAATCGCTGGCGACGTCGGCGACGTCGGCGACGAAGGCAAAGGCGTCGTGGACGGCAGTGGTGGCGTCTTGTTAGGTGTCCTCTGCTGTTGAGCTCTCGA
>SMMQ01002977.1:16477-34350 GCA_008271595.1 [Pythium] brassicae (nom. inval.) | reverse complement strand
GTGGCCGCCATCAGTGAGCGCAGTGTCAAGTACGGACTCGACGACGAGGTGCTGGTGTCAAGCCACAACGAGCAGTGCGAGCGCGAGCTGCACATCGAGCTGTTCGAAGATCTGGTGAAAGAAGTACCGGTCCGGACTGTCAGAGAGCTATCGGAGACGCCATGGGGATTCGAGGGCCTGCTCTCCTGCGACTCAGTTCAAGCGGTGAGCCAGTTTGTCGAGACGAGGGCTTTGAAAGCCTTCGTCAACGACCATGCCATGCCAAAGTATCTGGGCAGCGCAGGCTGGGATGCCGCTCAAGTCTTTGGGACGGCGAACTTCTTTACGACGATTGCGACGTCAGCGCTGGTCCCGATCACCGAGTTCGCCCGCCTCGTCGACGCTGTGATCGTCTTTCGGGATGGCTCGATTCTGCTTCTGTCCGAGTACGAGGCAGACCGAGTGCTACGTCTGCTTTGGGCGTGCAAGCGCAAAGATCAGCTCCAGTTCCGGTTTATCAACCTGGCATATGCTGTCGACGCAGCCGAGAAGGGCGGCTTCGACGCGCGCGCTGTGTCGGTTCCTCTGGGTATCGGGCCGATAGCCATCACGCCGTTGGAACTCGAGTGGATCGCGCTTCTCCAGCTCTACAACGGAGAAACGATGTTCACGCGGTGCCAGAAAGCGCTGTTCAAGGCCGCGCTTCGGGTTCTGTTGGTGGACGTTCCGGATCGCGAGGCCGCGCTTCGCGAGTTTGTCGATCTTCGCACCGGCAGTTTGCTTCGCTGGCCGAGATCCTTCCTGCATGCGATCTGCTTGGAGATGGACCTGGAGTCGGCGATTCGGGCGTGATGGCAAGTCTCTCGCTTGCAGTGCCACGTGCTCGGGCTCGATGAAAGAAGAGGTAGCGCGGAAGCGTGAGTGCGGTGAGTGTGTTCATTGAGATTGCGTGTGTCGTGAAGTATGGGAGTCGCGAGCACTCTTGGTCTTTTGTTCATGCCATCAGTCGGCGCTAGTGCAACATTGCGAGCTCCATCTCGGTCGCGATCGTGATGTTGTATGTTGGTCGGTTCCAATCCGACTCCACTGTGCCTGTGTTGTACTGTCCAGGTCCCTGTAAGCAGGATACGAAGCGAAGGAGAAGCGGTCACCTCGCTGTTCGGTCGTCAGTATACGAGCATTGGATGCGAAGAGCGTACCGGGGCTTGCATCTTCGGAAGTGTTTTCTTGAATCGAGGCTCCTGTGGCACCAGCGGGTCGAGCACGACCGTCACCTTCCCGAGTGACACAGCACCTTAACTCAGCCAGAAGAAGCAGAAGGCAGCGCACCGCGCCAAAGAAGACGTCGGGGCGTGCCATGTGGACAGGCTTCTGCCTCACCGGAGCAGCAGAGTACGCTCCGGGTCCCTGAAAACGCCACATCTGAGGATCAGTAGTAAGCGCATCAGCCCCCCCCCCTCAGCCCGTTCTACTTGTGCAGCCCACGCTGAATGCAAAGCACTAACAGGGACGTCCGCGTCTCTGCCGGACTTGCTCGTCATGCGCTCGCTTGCAGACTTGAAGGTTCCTTCAGCGCCAGATGAGCTCCACGAGCTCTGGATCTACAGCCGCATTGCAGTGAGTCCTGCACTCGCCTTCATACAACCTCGCATTACTCAGTCAGCCCACGTACTTCGTAGTCGCCCGGCGATGGTCCTGCCGCCTTCGTTGCGTGCTGAAACCGTGTGGATGCGGACGCAAACACTGAGGAAGGCTTTGCTTCGTGTCGCGATCGGGACGATGGGCTGTGCTGCTGCTTGTTGTCGTCCCCAGGCTTCATGTCCCGCTCCAGTTGCGACTCGTACGTCTCTGGACCGTGCTCCGACGACGACGACAAGCTGTCGAATCGCTTCGTGGTGCTGCCGAATGTACTCACTCGACTTGTCTGAAGCGTACAAACGCCGCCATGAGTTAGCCACTTGAAGCGTAACGCATGGTCACAGCACGTACCACTTTGTTGAGCGTGTCAGAGAGCGAGGAGGGCATATCGTAGGAGCCTGGTGCTGCGAGCGGCTGGTCTCTTGTCCTCAGGGACTCGAAGCGATCTGTCTTGGAGCAGAACGGCGCCTTCTTGCTCTTTCGGCAGCCGAAAGAGATCGGCCGAGACATCGACGGCGGGGCGTAGTACGCGCCTGGCCCGGGTCCAAGCAGCTCGCTGCCGTGCTCAAGACAATCGAAGGCGTATCAGTTGCGCAAGGACGCACACTGAGCATCCTCCCGGTGTCAGACTAGAGCGCGTGGTACTCACCGCTGGACGTCGTCAAAGCGCGTCACGGTGCTACCAAAGAACTGCAAGTGCTCGGGCTTCGGCTCGGAGACAAACGACTTCGAGCCGCCATCATAAGCTCCAGGCCCCGGCACGCTCTGCTTCCTGCCTTCGACCGCAGCTCGGTCTCTCGTGATCGAGGACTTGAAGACTGAGCTCGCTCGCATCGCGTCCTTCGACGCGCTCGCGTCGCTCGGGTTCCTGTACTCTCCAGGTCCGGGCACGGCCGCCTTTGCCTGGATCTCTTGCTCGAATATCCGCGTCATCTGCAGCAAGCAGACCCGCATCCACCACCCCGTGCAGGGGATCAGTGCTGCTGTATCACTATCTCCATCGAGTCACGGTCTCCTTAGGAGCGGCAGTCGATCATTCTACACAGTACGCGCACCTTCCCCTTTGAGAAGTCTGTCGTGCGGCTCTTGTTGACGCTCTTGAGGCCGCGTAGCGGGTCGTACTCGCCGGGTCCGGAGGTGTCGTCACTGCGACCAGAGTGGCCCACCGGCACAGGTTGATGCCGAACGAGCTTGCCGTGCGCGCCTTGCTCGTACCCGAAACTCTGTGACACGGTCGGGATGGACGGCGCTGTGGGGAGCCGAGCCCACTTGAGCTTGCTGCCTTTCGACGGCTCATTGAGCAGAGCGCTCAGGCTGCCCACACAAAGCACTCGCGCCAGTCATTCAAAGAAGTTGGTAAACATATCACCGAGTCCAGAAGAGTGCTTCACAGCACACACACACGCGTGCACGCACGCACGTCTTCTTCTTGCTCGAGCTGAACGCCTCCGGGCTGGCGTACGTGCCAGGTCCGGGAGTGCTGCCCTTCCTGCCCCCTCTCCGCGTCTCGCCCACGAGTCGCTGGGACTTGGACTGGAAGACCGCCGAGGCACTCGACTTGCTCTTACTGGGGGATTCCCACGCCACCTGATTGTTGCTGCTGTAGGCTCCCGGGCCCGGCGTGACCAGCGCATGGCCCTTTGTGGCGCCGGCGTTGCCTGCTGCCCCCCGGTCGACCCGCTCGCTGCAGCCAAAGCCGATCGCGTTCGGCTTGACTTTCCGGATCGGCGACGTCTCGTAGCATCCAGGGCCCAGGTGCGAGGCCGCCGAGCGCGGCTGGAAGTTGCCCGGTCCCTGATCGCGGCTCGTACGGTTTACCCACGCCATGGCGTCTCGCGGCAGGCGTCAATCGCTGTGAGGCGAGCGGGCTCACGCCTTCTCTTCGCAGCGCGCTCAATCAGACCTTGTCCTTGAAACACGAGAATAACAGACCGGTCTGAACAAATAGACACAAGAGCAACACGGTGAAGCTTGACAACCGAACGTGCAGCGCGTGGCGAACGGAGAGGAGAGAGGGCGTGAAGGACACACCGATCGAGCTCAGGGGCGACTGCGAGGCTGCTGTTCATGGTCATCAGACAGATCAATCTCTCATTTGGTAATGTCCGAAGTGACAAAACTGAGTGTGATGATTTTGCACTCTGCCAAGCACGCGGATTCGGCGAAGCTGACGCATTCGGCGACAGCTCATGCTCGCCAGCGCCGCGCCGCTCGCGGCCGATCGTGACGCAGCGGCCGCGTACGTCACCCCCTGTACTCGCGGCCCGTCGGTCGTCTCCCACCTGCACTCATTGACCCTCTTCACCCCTGAACTCGTGCGTACTGACGACCTCTGCTCTTGTCTCCAGCAATGCTTCTCCACCATCACAATCGCCGACAACTCCGTCTCCGCTGAGTACTGCGCTGCTGCGCCAAGTCTTCCGCTTCCGCCACAAGCCGCCCAGTATCGTGCAGGAGGAGGCCGAGTGCGTGCAGCTCGCACGGCGCTTCGCAGCCTTCGCGGACGCAGCAGAGGTGGCGCACGACGAGCGCGTCGCGTTCTCCGCGACGGACCCGCTCGCCGACGACCGGCGCGTGCCGCTACACGTGTTTGCACCGGAAGAGCTGCACGCATTGCAGCGAGCGTGCGCGGTGCTGAACGTGGATAGGAGCGCGCACGGGCCTCGCGCGCGCGGTGCCGTGTGGATCGAGACGTGGCTGTCAAAGTACGGCTGCGCGCTGCAGCTGGAGGCGGTGAGCGTCGCGAGCGTTGCGCTCAAGCTCGTGGTCTTGGACGGCTGGGAGCACGTGAAGCACTTTCTTGCGGACGGCACGTGCGTGCACAGCGCGGTGCCGAGGGCCGTGTCGGTGCTCAACTGCGGGTCTGTCCGGCCAGATCAGCAGCCCAAGCTGCTGCGAGAGCTCCGTCTCGAGATCGACAGGGCCCAGCCACGCACGGGTGCGCAGCGGAGCGCGGGGTTCAACGACATCGGCCACCAGAAGACCCCGCAGTTCATCGCCGCGCTCGTCCGGATCGCACGCGCGCGCGTCGCTGGCGCGTCGAGAACCGACAGCCGACCGGTCATCCACGGCGGGACAACGGACGTGGGGCTGCACACCGGCGGGCAGGGTCGAGACACGTGCTGGCCGCTCGTGCAGGCGGTGGTGCAGCAGAACCTGCCGGGCAGCGGTGCGTTGTTCGACAAAGCGATGATGCGCTTCAAGCTGTCGCTCGCTCAAGCCAAAGCGGAGCTGGTGAGCCGGCACGCGAGTGACGACAGCGTGTCGTCTGCGTCGGGCATGTCTGCGTTCTGGGATGCAGCGGAAGACGCGTTCAGCATGCTGCAAACAGTGGTGCTGGACGTCGTGGCGCTTGTGCGTCGAGGCTATGACGCGACGGGTGTGGAGCGCGTGTGCGACGCGGTGCGCCAGCGGATTGTCGATGCTACTGCGAGCGTTAACGCTGCGGTGGCTGCGCGCTACACGCTACCAACCTCAGCAGCGTTTAATGCGCTGAAGCGAGCGGCGTCGCTTCCGCGTATCGCGAGGCTGCGCTACTCGGACGTGTACTCGTCTGTCCAAGAGGGCTACGACAGTCGCCAGCACGCGAGCCAGAACGTCGGGCTGCACGCTTTCGTGAACCCCGACACGTGCGACGCCTCCACGCTGATCAAGTGGCTCGACGTCATGCGGTCCGTGGTGGGGAACGCGCAGACGCCTCTCGTCGTGCTCCGCACGATCGAGTCGTTCGTCTTTACCCAGTCGAGCTGGCTGCACGCTGTCGCTGCAGAGAGCACGCTGACGCCCGACGCGACGAGCCTGAGAGCAATCCTTCACGAATACGACAAGCGCCTCGCCGAGTGGACGAAGGATCCGCTCGCGAGCTCGCTCCTGGAGGTGGAGCAGCGCAGCCGCTCGCTGCTCGTCAAGTGGACAGCGTTCTGTGTCGCGCACAAGGCGCTTGTGAGCGAGTGCGCGCTGCTAAAGAACTACGGCATCGCGCTGTCATGGGAGGTCCTGGAAGTCGCGGTGCTGCGCGACAAGGCGGCGATCGACACGCTGTCGCGCGTCACAAAGTACATCCGCTCGTGGAACCAGCGCGGGTACAAGCCCGTCTTCGACTTGAACGACCCCGCGCCAACCGTGCATTTTGTGCGGGCGTTCGCGTCTGAGTCGGAGATCTACACGCAGCGCTACACCGAGGAGCTCAAGCGTTTTGGACAGCGCGTGACGTTCCACTGGAAATCGATCGTGAAGAAGAAGCAAGCGGCTGTCGCGCTGCAGGCCGAGATCGCGCAGATCGACGTCACGCTCCGCCACTACGACCAGGTGCTGCGCGAGGAGCAGGCGCGGCTCGCAGCGGCGAACAGGCACCTGCCGCACCACCTCCAGCGCTGGGACAGCCCTGCAGTCTCCGAGTACGCCACTCACATCAACAACCTGTCGACCTGGCGCTTCACGAAGGAGCGAGTGCTCGAGGATACGCGGTCGATGCCGGGGTTCCTCGTCAACCCACTGCCGCGAGAGCGCATGCACGCGCTCGAGGTGCTCTTCTTCTTGGACATTCCCAAAGACGTGGCTGGGCTATGGCAGCTGTGCTTGGAAGCCCAACGAGCGCTGGCGCCGCCGACGCTCTCGACAGAAGCCCTGGAGAGCATGCGCGACGACGGCGCGAAGACAACGTGGCTCGAGCACTACCGCGCGTACAGCTCGAAATCGTACGCGTCGACCGCGCCGCTTGTCGGATACGTGACGGGCTTGACGATCCCTCAGTCGTACGGGCCGTGGTCGATCGACGAGGTTCAGGGCCAAGAAGAGTGCGCAGGCCGGTGCATCTGGTACCCGTCCGGCGACAGCGACACTCGTGTGTATTGGACGGACCCGTCCGGGGCAATCGTAAATCCGTTCCGCATACCTCGGACGCTGATGGTGCGCTACTTCACGCACGAGTTCGCGGCCGCGTACAGGGACCTGCAGTGGGCGGTCGCGTACCCGGGAGGGGAGCAGCGCGGGAACGTGGTGTACGCGAAGCTGTCCGAGCCGCTGCTCGAGACTTTCGACAGGCACGCGTTCATCCACTTTGGCATGTTGCGAGCGTTTCCAAACCAGCAGATTCGGCGGGTCTGTCACGCGCTCAAGGACAACGTCTTGCCGTGGTCGCACCCGTGCGTGGTCGCGGTGGTCCGACAAGCCATGTACCAGGTCGGGACGCTCACCGACGAAGAGTTCCCGTCGTTCGCGTGGAAAGCAGACATTGCCGACCCCAACGGTGCCGCGATGCTAAGCGCGTCGATCGACCAGGTCGCGACGCAGCTCGACCTAACGCCGCGGAACTTTGAGGACGTGCCGTTGCTGAGCGAGCTCGCGGCCTTCGCGTCTCAGACCGCGGACGACTCGAGGCAGACGGTGGCAAAGTTCGCAACGATGTGTCGTCGCTGGGCTGGAGACGTGCGGAAGCAGTACCACAGCAACCGGAGCATCTCGTCCGCGGAGCTCGTCGAGCTTCGCGCAAAAGAGTGTCTGCTGTACGGCTACGCGCTTCAGAGCTACGCGTTCGGGTCGCTGCGCCGCGACGACCTCGTGGCTGTCGGCGAGCTCGTCGTGCTCTTCCGCAACTCGCTGCTGTTCGCGAAAGGGAGCAACCTGCTGCCCAAGCTCCAGCGGCTCGAGCTCGTCGTGAGCGAGATCCTAGCGAAGCGCGTGGGCGAGCTGGTGGAGGTGTTTAAGAGCGGCGCGCGCCTCACTCGCCTCGTTCGGCTGGTGAGCGAGAGCGCGCCCGCGCACATTCAGTGGACCAACGCGACGATCGGCGCGCAGTGGACGAGCTCGTTCAACGGCGTCGACAAGGCGACAGGCACGTTCTACGCAGTCAACTTGTTCAACGGATTGGTGCTGATCGACGGCAGCGCGTGCGGCGGGCTGCCGTCCGAGATCCGGGCGTCCGAGCGCTACCGAGCGCTCTTTGGGGACCACGACTTCGAGGTCGCGTTCAGCAGAGGCGTGTACCGCACGACGCACCCAATAGACGGACGGTACTTTGATTTTTCGCTGCTGGGCAACGAGTTGCGAGTGCGACAAGTGTACTACGACGCGACGCGGACGTGCGTCGAGAAGGTGCTGGATCTCTGCCCCGCCGACTGGCTCGCCGCACTCGACACCGCGCTGCCAGCCTGCGTGGTCGAGATGCACTCGCTCTGGGTCTGGGTCGAGGAGAAGTGCGTCTTAGTCTGTCCGCTCGACACGCTGCGCCAGGCTGTCGAATACGTCGCGACATTCGCCGCCGACCGCGACGGCGTCGACAGCGTCCGGTGTGTTCAAGTGCCGGCGTTCGACAAGCGACTGCCGACGCACGAGATTCTGAAGCGCGCGAGCGAGTACCCGGCGTTCGTGACGGTCGACGCCGACCTGCTTCGGATCCTGGGGAAGTTCGAAGCCGCCGCATTCACTCACGTCCTGCGGGAGCCGTCGGGGGTCCTGACGATCAGCTTCCCGCGCTGCCGACTGACGTTCGTCTTGAATGAGCGCCACGAGCTGGCGTCCGCCGAGTACGACGGGTACGTCCTCGACGAGTGCCAGCAGTACGAGGACGCGTTTCCGCTGTTTGCGCGGTACTTGGTCCTTCGCCTGAAGGACGCGGCGACATCGTCGACAACGAAGCCGACAACGCGGATCCTGGTGCCGTTCGGGCGTGTCGTGCGCGACGCGTCATCTGGCATGATCGACGTCCAGGTGCCGAACGAGCCGTCGGCGAAGCTCGTGCTCTCCGTGTTTGAGAGCCACCTCCGACTCCGCACGCTGTCCACCGAGTCCATTCCCTCGCGGCTCCAGCTCTGCGCGCTGCTCGCTGCCGCGGGCTCGAACATCCCGTCCAAGTGCTTCGCCATGACAGGCTCGGAGGCGGCGTTACAAGTGCTCCACGGCTGCTTCTTCAGTGCGCCGCTCGCTGCTGCCGACAAGGACGCGCTCACGAACGTGTGCGCGTTCGGTCACCGCGAGCCGGGCCTCAAGATCCTCGCGAGCTCGATCCTGCTCCAGTCGGAGCGCTGCAGCTTCCTCGCGGCCGCGGATCGGGTTGATGCCGACGGCGTCGGGGGCAGCATCGACTGCGCGTACGAGCTCGACGAGTACAGCGCGCGGTGCGCGCAGTGTCCGGAGCGCAACCCGCTGCGCTCCCGGTTGCGGAAAGCAGAGGAGCGCCTGTTGCTCAGCCACATCCCAGAGAGCGACACGCTCGCGAAGGTCTCGGTGGACGCACTCGTGGAGCTGGCGCCGGCGCCGGTGAAAGCGACGTACGTGAGCGAGACCGAGGCCCTGTTCGCGCGCTTCCTTCGTGCAGCGGACGTGGCGGCCGCGCCGCCGCCGCTGCCGCTGTCGCAGCTCACAAGTGACGCGATGGGCGAAGCGATGAGCGCCGAGCTCCTCGACAGCTGGAACGCCTACCACGCGCACTACGACAAGCAGCTCGCGACGTCGCCGAAGGCGCTCGCGCTCATGTGCGCGCTCGTGCTCAAGGACGTGCGGCACAAGCGCGAGCAGACCGAGCGGTACCTGCTCGCGGCGGTCGACGCCACTCGAAGCAGCGCAAGCAGCCGCCTGCTGCACCTGATCAACTACTTGCCGACTCCGACGGTGACCGACCTCGTGCGCAGCTCGTTCGACGACGAGGTGCTGCTGCACTTGGCGGCGCGCTTGAGCCTCGACGCGCGCGCAGTGTTCCGCGCGGCGACGCTGCAGTTCATGGAGCTGTGCGTGCTGGAAGACAAGCTCGAGCGGCTCGTGCGCGCCGGCGAGCAGGCGCGGTCGTCGTCGTCGTCGGACGCGGGCCTGCTCGACGAGCTCGGCAGCGTGCGGCAGTGGGTCAGCGCGGAGCACCCGTACTGGCTCGCGTTCGAGGTCGAAGGCCGACTGCAGATTCGCCACGAGCAGTACGTCGTCGCGGCGCACTTGATCGCGACTCCGGGCGCTGTCTCGCAGATGAACATGGGCCGCGGCAAGACAAAGGTGATCCTGCCGATGCTGTTCCTGTACTTTAGCCACCGCCACCGCGGGGACCGCATCGTCCGCGCGCACTTCCTCACACCGCTGCTGAGCGAGACGCGGCAGTTCATGCACCGCACGCTGTCGGCGAGCTCGATCCTGCAGCTGCACTTCGTCGAGCACCCGTTCCACCGCAACATCGAGCTGGACGCGGCACGGCTGAGCCTGCTGCAGGAAGACCTGGCCGACGCGAGAGCGAGCGGCCGGTTCCTCCTGATCGCGCCGGAGCACCGCATGTCGCTCGAGCTCAAGCTGCTGGACCTCCGGTCGTCGGCGCACGACGAGGAGCACCAGCGCGACATGGTGCGCGTGCTTGAGGCGATTCTCGACCACCGGCAGTACGTCGACGTGCTCGACGAGTCGGACGCCGTGCTGCACCACAAGTACCACCTGATCTACGCGGTCGGGGCGCCGCAGAAGCTGGAAAGCGGCGAGTGCCGGTGGCTTGCGGCCGAGGCGCTGCTGCACGCGCTCGCCGGTGCGGAGCGCAACCCTGAGAGCGAGCTCCGGCGACTGCTGCTCGAGCCGCACGTGGGCTTCCGGTGCCCCGAGTACGCAGACCGCTTGGGCGGGTACGACGGACTCCGGCTGAACGCGAGCGTCAGCGACAAGCCGCGCGTGCGGCAGCGCCTGCGGGAAGCGCTCGTGTGCGAGGTGTTCGCCGACCCGCCGCTGTCGCTCAAGTGGCTGCGCGCGTTCAGCTTGCAGAGCGCGCCGACGAGCCGGCAGCTCGTGCGCGCGCTGACGGACCCGTCGGTGAGCCTTGACGCGGCGCTCGACGGCTGCGACCCCGGGGTCATGCGCTTCCGGAGCGAACTCCTCGCGCTCCGAGGCCTGCTCGCGTTCGGGGTCCTGGAGCACTGCCTCGAGAAGCGCCACCGCGTCGAGTTCGGCCTCCCGGAGGCCGCGACGCGCCGCAAGCGCATGGCGATCCCGTTCCGCGCTGCCGACATCCCGTCCGAGCGGTCCGAGTTCTCGCACCCCGAGGTCGGGCTCACGCTCACGCTGCTCGCGTACTACAACACCGGCCTGAGCGAGGCCGAGCTGCGGGAGACGCTGCACCAGCTCTTGCAGCTCGGCGCGTCGGAGCAGGACCAGTTCTACGCACTGTGGCTCGCGGCCGTGCAGCGCGGGCTCCCGGCCGACATCGTCGACGAGTTCCCGCGCAGCCCGCGCCAGTTGAGCCCGAACGACACGCGGCAGTTCGCCGTGCTCTACCGCGTCTTCCGGTACACGATGGCGGTGGTCAACTTCTTTGCCAACACGTGCGTGTTCCCGAGCGACACGACGCAGTACCCGTTGCGCCTGACGCGCAGCGCGTGGAACGTGGCGGGCGGCGACTGGAACGTCGGCTTCTCGGGCACGAACGACAACCACCGGCTGCTGCCGCTGTCGGTGCGCCAGTGCGAGCCGGCCGCGCCGGCGCTGCTCGGCACGAACGGCCGCATGATCGACCGCATCCTGCGCGTGTGCCAGGGCTTCGCGCAGGTCGAGGCCGACGCGGGCGGCGGCGCGGGCACCCCGTGGCAGCGGCTTCTGCAGCTGGCGCTCGCCAAGCGCGCGCACGCGCTCATCGACACGGGCGCGCTGCTCGCGGGCGTGCTCAACAACGACGCGGCGCTGTACCTGCTCGACGAGCCCGGCTTCCCGTTCGCGGGCGTGACGTACTACGACACGCGCAAGCGCTACGACTGCTGGGTCGTGCTGGACGCGGCGAGCCGGCTCGTCACGCCGCTCAAGGACTCGACCGTGCTCGAAGAAGACACGTTCGTGGTCTTTGACGACGCGCGGTCGCGCGGCTCGGACTTGAAGCTAGACGCCAAGGCCGTGGCGGTGCTCACGCTCGGCCCGAAGCTCACGAAGGACAAGCTGATGCAGGGAGCCGGCCGCATGCGGCAGCTCGGCTGCGACCAGACGCTCTGGTTCGTGAGCCTGAGCGAGGTCGCGCAAGACGTGCTGCAGCTGTGCGGGAAGGACCGCGCCGCGGGCGTCCGCGCCGTCGACATCTTGGACTGGGTCATGGCGAACACCAAGACCGAAGCCGTGCTCGGGCTGCTCGAGTGGGCGAACAGCGGGCTGCACTTTAGCCAGTGCCAGCAGTGTCCGGACGCCGAGCTGCGCACCGAGGACTGGAGCGTCGAGGCGCTGTACGCGCCGGGCCACCGCGCGCGGCTGATCCGCGACATTGTGGACTCGCGCGCCCGCGCGCTGCTTGGCGACGACACACTCGGACGTGATGACCTCGTCCGCACGATTTGCGCACGCGGCGCGACGTTCGGACTTGACGCAGAGGTGCTTGTGACGTCCCACGACGACGAGTGCGAGCGCGAGCTGCACAACGAGCAGTTCGAGGAGCGCGAGGACGCAGCCGAGCGTGTCGGCGTGGTGGCCGTCGGAGAGTCGCCGTGGGACTTTCAGCAAGTGCTCAACGTCGGCTCGGTGCGCGAGCTCGCGGGGTCCGTGGAGGTCGTCGCGCTCGGCGCGTTCGTGCGCCGCCGCGTGCGCTCCGCCTCGCTGTCGGCGATCGGCTGGGACGCCGCCAACGTGTTCGGCACCGCCAACTTCTTCTCGACCGTGGCCACGCCATCGACGGGCAACGCAGTGAGCGACTTCCCGCGCCTTGCCGACGCGCTGCTCGCCTTCGCGGACGGCTCAAACCTGCTCGTGTCCGAGTTCGAGGCGGACGCGATGCTCCCGCTCCTCCGGACGCGGGCTGGGGCCGCGGCGCGGTGCACCCTCGTGAGCCTGTCGTCTGCCGTGGACGCGATCGACGCCGTGCATGGGCCCGCGACATTGGCGCGCGACGTGCCGTGGAGCGTCGGCGGCGGCGCTGCGTCGCGACAGCTTGACGCGTCGCTGACGACGCTGTGCCAGCTCTTCAACGGTGACACGATGTTCTCGAAGCGCACGAACGGCGCCGTCGACGCGGCACTCCGAGCGCATCTGCGGCCGCTGCGCAAGCGCGAGCGCGCGTTCCAGGAGTTTGCGGTCGTCCGCGGCTGCGAGCTCCGGTGGCGGTACTCGTTCCTGCACACTCTGTGCCACGAGATGGACCTGGAGGACTTTGTGGCACCCGAGACGGTCGTCCAGAGCCCGCCGTCCCAGCAGCCTCGGACGACGACACCCGCGACTGCGACGACGACGACGGCGACGACGACGCCGAAAGGCAGGAAGGCGGCGCGGGCAGCGAAGCAAGCGGCGCGGAAGCCGAAGCAGTGACGAGTTCTGGCGAATCTGCCTTGTCGATGTGCTTCATGGGCCAATAACAGCTTTTGGAAAGTGGAGTACTGTACTAATTACTGGTACAGAACTACAAGGGTGAAACAACAGAGACTGACTGCTGTTGATGACTCGACTTGAATGACTCGAGGGCATCACCCATCACTGGCCATTCCCCAACTTCTGTCCGACAAGCGCCCGTCGCCGTCGCCTGAGCCCTTGGTGGGATGCCAACCCCCGCTGCCTCCCCGCGTGAGCTTGTGCTGCGCCACGTGCTGCTCTTCCACCGCCACGGCGACCGCGCGCCCGTGCTGCCGGAGGTCGGCACCAAGTGGCGCATGACGCCCGACGAGCTTGCGTTCTGGCGCACGCGCGTCGCCACGGACGAGCAGCTGGCGCAGCTCGCGGGCGTCGGGCGCCTGGTCGGCGCGCACCCGGCGCTGCCGCCGCCGCCGCCGTCCTCGCGCCCGTACAGCCACCCGCTCGGCGAGCTCACTCAGCTCGGCGTCGAGCACATGCGCGGCAAGGGCCGCTCGCTGCGCGCCAAGTACGGCCACCTGCTCGCGGCCGCCGCCGACCCAAGCGAGCACGTGTACGTGCTCTCGAGCTCCGTGCCACGCACTGTGCAGTCGGTGCAGTGCCTGCTGCACGGCATGTTCCACGAGGACGACGGCGACGACGACGCGGCCCCGAGCGCGCCGGACGGGGCGCCGGCGCCGGCAGCGCCGCCGGTCGCCACGCCGATGTTCGATATCCGCACGTACGAGCGCAACGTCCTCGCGCCGTACCACTCGCTGCGCGTGTTCATGGAGATCGAGGCGATCGTGCGCGCGGACGTCGAGAAGCGCGCGCCGCACGAGCAGGCACAGACCGCGGCGCTGGCGGCGCACCTGCGCGGCGCGCTCGGCATCGCGCCGGACGTCCCGCTGCCCTGGACCGCGATCCGCGACGGGCTCACGTGCCGCGCAGCGCACGGCCTCGCACTGCCCGAGGGCATCACGGCCGACATGGCGCATGCGATCAGCACGTACGACGCGTGGCTCTGGTACCGCCTGTACGAGCAGAAGGAGTTCTGCTTCCAGTCGTTCCAGCACGGCGTGCGCGAGGTGTACGATCACCTCAAGCGCGTCGTCGCGCCGGCAGCAGCGGACAGCGCATCGCAGGCGCCGCCGCCGCCGCCGCCCAAGCTCGCGTTCTTTTCCGCGCACGACAACTCGATCGTGGCGCTCGTGAGCGCGCTGCAGCTCCAGGTCGGGCTCGAGCTGCCCGAGTACGGCACGATCGTGGCCTTTGAGGTGTACGAAGACGTGGCCGCGTCGCAGCACTACCTGAAGGTGCTGTTTGAGGACCGCGCGGTGCCGTTCGCTGGCCACGAGCACGACGCGCTCTGTCCGTTCGCGCACTTTGAGGCGCTCGCGACCGAGTTCCTCGCGCTCGGCGGCGGCGAGCAGCTCGCCAAGTGAGGTGCGAGCGAGTGCTGGCGACAGTATCTAGAGAGAGAGAGTCTCTAGTCGAATCCGTTGCGTATACCGGTATGTGTGCAGTTATTGTGTGAGGTAGTGCGCAGATGCCCACGTCGAGTTGACGACGAGCGGGACACGCGGCGTGGCGCTGTCTTCGTGGCGGCCGTCGGCGGCGGCGGCGGTCGGCGGCTTCTGCTGCTCCGGCGACAGGCCCCGCGCAAAGTCGACGCCTTTGTACGTCGCGGACTTCCACCACGCGTCCTGCTCGCTCACAGCGGCGGGTTCCGCGTCCAGCTTGGCCTTCTTCTTGAGCAGCGACGCGAACGCCGACACCTTCGCGGGCGGCTCGGCTGGGGCGTCGTCCGCTTTCTTCTCGGCCACGGAGCATTGGCCCCACCAGACGGGCGGCTCGAGCCACCACGCGCTCGGGTCTCTCGCAGGCGCCGGGCCTGTCGCTGTCGCTGCCGCTTCTCCTTTGAGGCGTCCCAGGAAGCTGCTCGCTTTCATCGCAGTACCAGACAGCTTCGCTCCTGCCTGCGAGCCCGCGAGCGACGTGGCTGCGGTCGCTGCCAGCGCAGCGTCCGACGTCTGCTTGCGCTGCAGCAGCTCCATGTTGCGCATCTCGATCGCTCTGCGCAGGGACTCGAGCTTCCAGAACTCGCTCTCGAGGTACAGCTCCCGCAGCAGCTTCGGGTCCTGCGGGAGCACGCCGTCGCGCAGGAACGCGAGCACATAGCGGAAGAGCCACCTGCCGCGGGCATCAGGGTCACCTCTGAAGCAGCATACTCATTGGTGTATGCAAGTACAGAGAAACGCCTACCACTCTCGGTCGACGCGGAAGCAGCCGCACTCGGCGGCCAACAGCGGCGAGTCGTCGTCCGCGAGCGCCGCGAGCAGCGAGCCGCCGTCGCGCGCCGCAAGCGCGCTCGAGACCTCGAAGAGCTGTCCGCCGACGTCGACCGCGAGGCGCCGGTCGCGCGCGGACGGGAACGCCTCCGAGCAGAACCAGTCGGACGCGAGCGACGCCTCGAAGCGCTCGCGCTCGGACTCGAGCAACGCGTTCTGCAGCAGCAGCTTGCGCTTCTCGTGGCGGATGAACGCGCGCTGCTTCGCCAGCTAGCGTGAGAACGAGGGCGAAAGGACGGTATCAGTATCAACCTGCCGACAGCCAGCGTGGGCTCGAAAGACCAGCGAGCGCCGCACCCGCTCCTGCTGCTGCTCGATCTGCTGCTTCTTGGACGCCATGACGGTCTGGTGCAGCAGCAGCTGCTCGTCCTCGTCGGCCGCGCGCCGGCCGCTCGGCGCCGTCACGAGGTCGTCTCGACTGCCGCCATTGCGGCTCCGCGTCCCGATCCGATGCTGGCGCGCGGACATCGCCATACTTTTGATACCATCGCAACAAGTCGAGGTGACGGTTTCATTGATCGTTGTCCAATGATAATACCGGTGATACTGGTATGGGTACCACATGGTACTCACACGAAGAGCTGCACAGACACACCCAGCGGCTCAGAGCGCCGACGTCGCCGTGCTGCAGGGCGTGTGCTGCATGAACCTCCGCGCCGCGCGCTCAAAGTGCTCGAACGGGCAGAGCGCCGCGTGCGCGTGCGTCGTGAACGGCGCCTCGCGGCCCTCGTACAGCGGCCGCACGAACAGCGCGCCGGTCGCGCGGTGCGCGTAGACTTCGAAGGTCACCATCGCGCCGTAGGCCGGGATGAACGGCGGGAGCTGCAGCTCGAGCGCCGCCGCGAGCGCCACGAGCGAGTTGTCGTGGCCGGAGAAGAGCGAGAGCTTGAACGGGCTCGCGCCGGCCGCGACCGCGCTCAGATGCGCGTGCAGGCGCTCGACGCCCGAGTGGAAGCTGCCGTGGCAAAAGTCGCGCTTGCTGTAGAGCGCGTGCCAGAGCCACGCGTCCAAGCCGCAGATCTGCTCGAAGAGCTCGGGCGAGAGGCCCGCGGGGAACGGGAGCCCGTGCTCTCGACGGCACGTCAGCACCTCTCGCACTGGCCACAACACATACACGCACAAGCACACAACACAGCAAGGCATCAGCGCTCTGCGTCGCACCACCCGTTATGCAGGCTCGAGCCGGCGCACGCACATCCGGTCCACGGGACGCGCTTGCCCTCCGGCACGCCGACGATCTGCCGCACGACCCGCGTCGCCTCGGCGAGTCCCTTGGGCGCGCGGTGCCGCAGGTCGTCGGCCAGCAGCGTCCCGAGGTCGTCGTACAAGCCGTACGAGTGCGTCGGCGCGATGCTGCTGTGCGCGTCCGCGCGGATCGTGACCACGCGGCTCTCGTCGCGCTCTGCGGCGCGGCTTGCGGTTGCGACAAACAGCGACGGGAATAGGCCCGAGAGCACGCTCTGCGCCGACCGGATCGTGCGGCGCACGTTCGTGGACTCGACATACACGTCGCGGACCGGGTCGAGGCCTGCGACGAACGTCGCGTACCTGTCGCGCAGCGCCGCGCCCTTCGCGCGCATCTCGCGCACGCCCTTGGATGTCAGCTGGCCGCAGGGCCAGCGGCCGCCGTGTCGCGGAGACGGCGGCGCCTCCAGCTCGTCGCGCGCGTTCACGATGCGCGTGCCGCGCGCCAGCGACACGATGTCGTCCATCGACGCGAGCGTCCCGACCCAGAACTGCGCCTCGGCCGCGTCCATCGATAGGTGCGCGCCGAGATTACGCGAGAGCGGCGAGCGGTCGCCGTGGCGGAAGAGCACGAGCACGTGCACGAGCTCCAGTGCGTCGAGCGGAGGCGGAGGCGGAGCCGAAGACGCGCTCATTGCCACTGCACGCACCCGAGGTTGGCTCGGCAACGAGTGCAAGTTGATTGATCAAGTGCAGTGAAAAGCGGATGCGTCGACAAGCTGTCCCTGGATGTCTTCACTATCACACTCTGTCGTTCGACACTTTCCTACGAAATCCAAGTACTCTTGGTTTAATCCAATCTTGTAATGTATTTAGTATATCTGATGTCGAACGATCTCGTTTTCCCTTATTTCCGATTTCCGGACATATCTTCGGCCACGTTGCAAGTCTCCGAGTCAAAAGCGCGCAGGGCTCACACGCAGGAAGGAGACCGAGACCCCCCCTCCCCTCTTCCCCCTCCCTCTACCCGCCCAGCGATGCCCCCCGCGTCGATGCGGCTGCTGCTGTTCGCGGCCGCGTTGCTGCTGCTGCTGCCCGCGGCCACTGACGCCAAGAAGAAGCGCATGAGCGGCGCCGAGAAGCTCGCGCAGCTGAACGCCGAGGCGCGCGACGGCGTCGTGGCGCTCACGAGCGAGACGTATGAGGACCTCGTGCTGCGCCCTGACCGCCCCTACCACCTCTTCCTGCTCTTCACGGCCACGGCCGACAAGTACCAGTGCGACGTCTGCAAGTACGTGCCAAGTTTCACACAAAGACTGCTGCTTTGTGGAGAGTGTGCGGGTGGGTGGACTCACGCCTCCGAACAGGCAGGTATCGCCGGAGTTCGCGGTGCTCGGCGAGTCGTACGTGACCGCCAAGCAAGTGAAAGTGGACACGCGCGACGGCCTCGACATCTTCTTCGCGGTC
>SMMQ01002975.1:63160-91215 GCA_008271595.1 [Pythium] brassicae (nom. inval.) | reverse complement strand
GGGGGGGGGGGGGGGGGGGGGGGGGGGGACCGAGCAGGAAACGCTCCAGGACATCGAGCGCCGCGACAGCTTCATGTCCAGGTGTCTCGAGGGACTCTGACGCTCGCAGCTCCTGCGCTTTGATGCGAGTGGTGCACACAACTCTCAGTAGAACAGACGCGAGCAGCAGCAAGTGGCGATGGGAATACATTCACGAGGAGGTGATGGTGGCGCGGACGCGAGTGGCAACATGCGACGCCAACCGCGGGGTCTACTTGGTGTCCATCTTCTCGGTCTTGTCCGCGTCGACGCTCTCGCCCTTGGCCTCCTTCTCCTGCTGGCGCTGCTTCATCCGCCGCAACACCTTGTTGGACACCTTCTTGGTCGACATCGTCGCGTCCTTCTGTGCTTTCTAGTGAGAAGCAAAGACGTCACCGACAGCAGCAGCACACAACAACGCATCGTGAGCACACGTGCTCGTTGTTTTCGCAACGAGCCCTGCAGCCACGGAGCAACCACCGCACCCGCTCGCGCTTCTTCTGGAGCTTCTCCTTGCGCTCCTTCTCCTTCACGACCTCCAGCTCGTACTGGGCCTTGATTTTGTTGCGGTTGTTCTTGCGGGACATCGCGGACACGCTGGCGACGTCCTCCGCTTGACAAGTGCGCTTCTGATCGATTGGCTGCGTCGCTTTTCATTCTGGTTGTTTTGTTGCTAGCGCGTCGGACGCGCAGCAAATAGACATACCGGTTTTGACGGAATGCAGCTGTGAGCACGGAAAGCTCTTTTTGATGGGGATGGCGAACGGAGGACCTCGAGGTCGACAATCCGCAGCGTCGGCGCCGCGCTTCCAAGCGACGTTCTCCGTGCGCAACCTGCGGTGCGTCCCTCACCTTCTCGCTTCTTGCCCGCTCTTGACACCGCCGCGCGCCTCCACGCCGTCCCAAGAGGCTCACGATGGATCAGATCCACTCTCGTTGGCGTGGCGATTGGCGTCTCCATCGGATCGGTTGGCGCTCTGTTGGCGCTCGGAAAGCTCCGAGAAGAGGAGGATACGCAGCACGAGCTCGACCGGAAACAGCACAAGGCGGCCACGCGGCCGCTTCATTTGCAACACGAGGCGCTGCGCTACGGCGCGCCGTCCGCCGCGAACGTGCACGTGCGCACGGGATACGTCGTCTCGTTCGACTTTCGGACGCGCAATGCATCGTGGGTGCTCGAGCACATCACAAAGGACTCGCTGTACGTGACGGACGACGCGGTACCCGCCGACCGCGCCAAGTCCGCGTTCACGAGTGACGCACTCACGCCGGAACCCTTCCGCGTGCACCCGAGCGTGTTCCACAAGAGCGGCTACGACAAGGGCCACCTGGCGCCAGCGCGTACGAAGATGCCGCTGTCTTTGCGAGGGGGGAGGGCGCCTAGGTGGGCGGCTGAACCTGACGTGTCTGCATGCGCTTGACAGGAGACATGGCGGCGTCCCAGCAGGCGATGAACGAGAGTTTCCTCATGACCAACATCTCGCCGCAGGTCGGCGCGGGCTTCAACCGCGGCTACTGGTCGCGCTTCGAAGGCTTCGTGCGCCACGTTGCAGGACAGTTCGACGGCCTCTACGTCGTCACGGGGCCGCTCTTCCTGCCAACGGTGCGCTCGGCCGCTGCTTGTTTCGCGCTCCTCTCACGCATCGCTCGCCTCTCACACACACGCCCCTTGTACGGCCGGCTCCAGAAGCACAAGAAGACCGGCGCGTTCCACGTAAAGTACGCGCTGCTCGGCACGCCGCCGGACGCGGTCGCGGTGCCGACGCACTTCTTCAAGGTCGTGCTCGGCCGAAAGCGAGACGGGTCGTTCGCCGTCGCGGGCTTCGTCCTGCCGAACCAGCCGATTTCGGACAAGACGGACCTTCGCGCTTTCCTCACGCCGGTCGACGTGATCGAAAAGTACGCGGGGCTCCTGTTCTTCGACAAGGTGCGGCGCTCAGAATGGCGCATGGGACGCCAACCAGGAGCTCCTGTGGGTCTCACGCTGGTCTTCTTGTCGTCTCGCTCTCTCTTTCGTCTGCGACGTGTGTGAGCCCAGCTGAGCGGTGTCGACATGCGCGATCTCTGTACAGAGACCAAGTGCGCGCTGGCAAAGGCAGCGTACAGACGCGCAATCTCCGACAAGTAGAGCCAAAGTTATCGCCGGTATCGATAATAGTACCGGTACTTTCCTACGTGTCGATATATTTACCAGTTGAACTACCGGTATACTGTCGTCTCGACAGAGACTTACTTGCGCTGAGGCGCAGGTGCAGGTGCTTGCTGCGTCGGCGGCACGTGGGTCTGGTAGTACTGCGGAGCCGCAGCCACCGCGCCGTAGCCCTGCTGCGCGTACGGATCCGCCATCCCCGGGTACGCGCCGTACTGCACGTGCTGCTGGGGGATCTGCTGCGGCATGACGCCGTACTGGCCAGGCATCGCAGCGTACATCGGCATCGCGTACGCCTGCATCTGCGCGGGCATCACCGGCGCCATCGCGCCAGGGTACCCCATCGCGCCGCCCGCGCTGTGTCCGCCGCCGCCTCCCATGCGCGAGCCTCCCTGCGACGCCAGGTTGCACGTCGTTGTTCGTCCCTGTTTCAGTACGCAAGCCGCAGCCCCCAAACACCGGTACACTCGCGTGAGTGAGTCCCCTCTGTATCCAAGCACCGCCCAGCGCTCCACCGAGCGTCCCCACGCCACAGCGCAACGTACGTCGATGATCTTCTGCGGCTGCTGCAGCGCCAGGTCGGCCGACGCCTTGTGCACGAACGTGATGAAGCCGAAGCCCTTGCTCTTACCCGTGGCGCGGTCGCGCGCGATCATCGCCTCGACGAGTTCGCCGTACCGCTGGAACTCGGCGCGGAACATCTCGTCCGTCGTGTTCCACGACAGCCCGCGCACAAAGAGCTTGCGTTCCGACTCGTCGGACATCGCGGGGCCGGCGGCGGCGGCGGGGGCCGGCTGGTAGTGCAGCTGCTGCTGCTGCTGCTGGGGCGCCATCTGCGCGCCGATCGCGTACGCCTGCGGCGCGACCGCCGCGGCGGGTGCGCTGGCGCGGTGCGGCTGCGGCTGCGGCTGCGTCTGGTGCTGGTGGTAGTCGTCGACTTGCGCGCGGAGCGCCGCCAAGTTACACGACGCGCGTCGACCCTGTGCCCGCACACACGGAAGCCACCGCGCGCGCGAGTCAGTTGCCTCCGTCACGCCAGCTACGTCCCCCCGCTCTTCCGAGCGGCACCGCACCGCACACATCACAAGCGACGCATCGCCTCCAAACAAACGTACATCGATCTCGACATACTGCTTCTCGATCGCGCGCTGCGCCGCGTCCATGTCGACGAACGTGACGAAGCCGAAGCCCTTGGACTTGTTCGTGCCCTTGTCGTAGATCACGGCGCCTTCCTCGACCTCGCCGAAGCTGCTGAACGCGTCCTTGAGCGCCTCGGTCGTCGTCTCCCACGCGAGTCCCCGCACGAACACCTTGCGGTGCGCCACGTCGGCGCTGGCTACGGCCTTGATTTCATTGTAGATGTTATCATACTGCGCCGCACTGCACACCCCCGCCGCACCGCACCCATCGACAGCGACAACCACCGCAGCCAAGCAAGGCATTCACGCATCCATCCGTCCATCCATTCACGCGACACGACACGACGCGACGCAGCAGCCGAGCAGCACAGAGGCGCCCATGCAGCAGCAACACACACAGCACGAGTCCCATCAACCACCCGCACGCCGCACTCGCAAGGCCACACACCAACGCGCACAGCCCACGTACGCGCTCGCGAGGATCGCCTGTAGCTGCTCGCGCGAAAACGGCTCCAGCAAACGCGCAATCGACTCCTTTTCGCGCGCGAGGTCGCCCGCGGCGGACTCTTTGGGCTTCACAGGCGACGCGGACGCGCGCTGCTCGTTGTCATCGTCGTCGTCCAGACGGCGCTTCTTGTGCTGCTCCTGGTCGCTCATGCTGTCTGTCTGTTGGTTGCCTCGTGACTTGTTTCGGAAAAATGGCCGAATGAACCTGTTGGATGAGGGCAACCGTTAGTGCGAAAAACGAGGGGACTCTCGATTGGTACGCATTCTGTAATTATTGTAACCATTTCGATTGATTTGTAAACCCTGCGAGGAGTCTTCAAAATGCAAGGCAGCATGAGTGACGCCAAGCCGCCGCTGCCGCCCGCGCGCTTCCCTGAGGGCGGCGCGGAGGTGGTCGTGAAGCGCAACCAGAGCAAGTACGACTTTGTCAAAGTGCGCGTGTGGGTGGGCGACCACTTTTACGTGCTCTCGCGCTACCTCGTCTGCCGCGCGCTCGTGAGCACCAAGGTGCGATTTCAAGCGCTCGCTTTCACTGCAAGTTTGTATGCCCGTGAAAAGGCCTCTAAGGCTACTACTGGTGTGTGCATGTGCCTGCGTGCGTGGTGGTGGCGGCGGCGCAGATCCACGCAAAGGACGCAGTGCAGATCTCACTCGACCTCAAGCGGGTGCGCTGGAGCTTGCAGGGAGATCTTTTGGCGTGTAACGAGTGGGAGCTGACGCTTCGTGGCTTCGCGTCGGTATTGCAGACGCTCGTGGACCTCGGACTCACGGACATCGTGCAGGTGGCGGCGCTCGCTCGCTCGCTCGTGCGTTGAGAATGAGAGGAAGCTGACGGCGGTGCTTGTACTGGCGCAGGAGCAATTCGAGGACTTTCTCTACAAGACAATGCTCGTGTTCGGATACGGCGAAGTGCACATCTCGTGCTACCGGATGATGTCGAGGTGCGTTACGACGGCGTCTGCGAGAGTGTGTGTGTGCTGACGCGCGTGTATCGAACAAGTCTGGTGCTTTGGGCATTTAACACCCACAACCACACCCACACGCGTCTCTCACCGTCAGCTTCCACCGGAACCGCGTGCCGCTGCTCATCATCCTCGCGGGCACCGCCTGCACTGGCAAGTCGACGCTCGCGACCAAGGTACGGGAGCCAGCGCCGTGTTTGCCTTTGGCGTCAGCGTGTCGTCTGCTGTGTTGCGCTCGCTACACGCTGAACCGCCTCCGTGCGCTGATGCCTCCCTCTCCGCAGCTTGCGGACCGCCTCAACCTCTCGAGCGTGCTGCAGACGGACCTCATCTTCGAGCTCATGTGCAACTTCTCCGGGTGCGTGAGCGGTGCAGCGGCCACTGCGGACTGGCGACACACACGCGCTGACTTTCGTGGGGCATCTGGCGGGCGTCTGGTCCGCGCTGCGGCAGCCGCGAAGAGACGTTGTACTACAGCGAGACGTTCGCGTCGCCCGAGGCGCTGCTGCGCGAGTACCAGAGCGACTGCGACGTGGTGCGCAAGGGTGTGGCGTCCGACATCGACAAGTGCCTGAAGGAGGGCAAGTCGCTCATCGTCGAGGGCTTCCACATCGACCCGCGGCTGTACCAGAAAGAGGTCGCCGTGCAGGTGCACACAGGCAGCGGCGGCGGCGGCTTCTCGGGCATCGTCGTGCCGTTCCTGCTGACGCTCGACGAGCCGAGCCACTGGGCGTTCATGGCCAACTGCCCGGACCCGCGGTATCGCACCGCCGCGGCGCAGCAGAGCGGCTTTGCGAACCTGCAGCGCGTGCAGCAGTACCTGCGCGCGCACAGGCAGGAGCCGGGCGTGCTGCCGTTCCTGGAGATCCCGATCAACGTGCACTCGTTCCACGAGACGCTCGACCTGATGCACGACATTGTGCTCCAGCGCATTGAGGCGGAGTACGTCGTGAAGAGCCACCAGTCGTCTGCGGCGAAGGAGGAGGAAGCGAAGAAGCTGCCGCCGCCCCCACTGTCGCCACCGGTAGCAGCACCAGCAGCACCAGCAGCACCAGCAGCACCAGCAGCAGTGGGGGCGCCGCCGGACCCGCCCAGTGCTTAGAGCGGAGGACACGAGTGTAGTACAGTGCGCGAACTGTTATAAAATGTACTTCCGATACGTCCGCTGGAGCTTACGACAGTCAGTACCTGCCAGCCTTGGTGCAGTGCACGTGAGCGAGAGCGAGAGCGTGAGCTCTTCGGAAGGCGCCGCGCTCGGAATGCTGGGAGCCTTTGGCTTTGCAGAGGCGCACGATACAGTACAGTAGATGAGCGGATGGATGGTCACGTCGGACTCGCGCGACGCAGCTGCTTCACTCACTCGCCTGTCGTGTTCCGGCAGTTGCGTTCCGGTCGCTCGCTCAAAGAGCTCAGAGCTCTCATCGAGAGCTTCACTCCCACTATCCGACGATGGAGTCCTCTTCCAAGACGCGCGTGCTGCTACCGCAGTACGCGGCGCGGCTCTTCCGGTCGTCGTTCGCCACGTGCTTCTCCGTCCTCATCGCGGCGAGATACGAGCTCTGGGCATGCGCGGCCTCGGCGCTGCTCGTGCTGCTCACGTCACTCAACTACTGGCGCGACCCGGTGGCGGGCTGGCGCCGCTCGGTCGACATCGCCGCGGTCGTCGTCGGCATCGTCTACCACGTCTACTGCAGCGCGTTCTGCGCGCCGCGCGCAGTGCAGGCGCTCTACGTGCTCTTCCTGCTCCAGGCCGCCTACTGCTACCGGCGCGCACGCGAGGCGCCGACCCAGGACGCGTCATCCGCGTGGCACTGCGGCGTGCACGTCTCAGGCAACGTCGCCAACATGTTGCTCTATACGGGGCTCGCAGTCTAATATCTGTTGCATTCGTCCGTCCGTCCGTCCGTCCGTCTCGCGCTGCCTTCGCTCCTCCTCGCTCTACGCGGCGCGCGACGACGCGAAGCCCGAGCTCTCGATGCGCCGGAGCGCCGCCAGCGCCCGCGCGTTCACCCGCGCCTTCGATAGCGCCGAGTACGCGCACGCGACTGTGAACGCGTACGTGACGGACGCGCGGCCAGTCTGCGGGCACGTGTACGTGTCCGTGAGCTCGTAGCGGAGCGTCATGGGCGCCGGGAAGCTCGCGCGCAGGATGGCGGCCACCTTGGCCTCCGTGAAGCCTTCGTGCGTCCAGAAGCTGATCGCGCGCGTCCACTCGATCGGGAACGGCGCCGGGACGCCCACCGCCTCACGCCCGAACACGTGCGTGACGCTGTCAGGCGTCCAGAAGCCGCGCTCGCGCAGCTTGTAGCCGACTGACAAGTACCCGAGCGCCGCGAGCGTCTCGACGGGACAGCGGTGCACGTCGCGCAGCACGAGCCCGGCGTCCGCGGCGCACTGCACGACCTGCCACGTGTCGCCCGGCGCGCGGGGCTTGGGGTCGCACGGCGTGCCGCCCTGCCCCGCGCACAGCGTCACGAACACGAGCCCGTCGCGCGCAAGCACGGCCGCGGCGCTCGCGAAGAACTCGCACAGCAACTGCCGGTGCCGGTGGATCTTGTTGCGCTTCGCGCCGCCCGCCGCGAAGTGCGGGAAGTTGAACACGACGCGGTCGAACGCGCGGCTGGTCTCGTCGGGCCGCCGCCACTCCGAGAGGCGCGTGGCGTCCACCCCGTGCGCCACGCTCGCCCCACCGGCCGCCAGCTCCGCCAGCGCCGCCGCCGCGCTCGGGTACATGCGCAGCAGCTCCGCGTGTGTGTCCAGCGACGTCGCGGTGAGCGCGATGGCCCCGGACGCCACGCGCGCCGCATTTGCCCGTAAAAATGCGCGCGTGAAGGAAAAGTTGCCGTCGCCCACGACGAGCACGCGGCCGCCAGCCGCGTCATGCAGCGCCAGGTCCGTCAGGTCGCCCGTGGCGACGGTGGGCAGTGTGGCGCGCAACATGCGAGCGGTTGCGGGCGAGAGACGAGAGTGAAGGCGAAGAAGGTGAAGGCGACAGGTGCGGCGCATGCGTGGACGCGATTCAAAAAATGGGCCAACCACGCGCTCGGGTTTGTTCACTTGTGGAAGTTAGAAAAACCACTGGTACCACAGCAGCGCGAGCACGAGCGCGAGCAGCGACGGCACCAGCAGCGTCACCACGCGCCGCTCGGTCGGCGACGCCGGCGGCAGCGCGGGCGATGCCTCCTCCGCTTGGCTCGTAAACTCTTTCGTGGCGTCACTCTCCTGCTGCGTGGTTGTGGGCGTGACGCTTTTCGCACCCGTCCGCTTCTCCTCTCGCTGGCGGAGCTGCCAGCCACCACCACCACGGCCACAGTCGTCTCCGTTAAGTAACATCCGGCCACCTCATGCGGCTCTCTGCGTCAACCAAGCCAACCAAGCCAATTAACCCCTTCGCGTACCGTCAGTTCGATGTCGTCGATGCGCATGCGCAGCTGCCACGGCACGGGCGCCTGCGCCGTCCCGAGCGCGGCCACGAGCTCCTCGCGGTGCGCCAGGAAGCGCTTGTAGCGCGTCACCACCTCCTCGCCGAACTCGTCGTCGCGCTTCGCGAGCACGTGCGCCGCCTGCAGCTCGTCGTCGAGCTCGTAGAGGCGCTCGAGCAGCGCGCGCACCTCGCGCGAGTGCTGCGCGAGCGGCTCGAGGCCCTCGGTTAGCAGCGAGCTGCGCGGCATCGCGGGCATTATGGGGTGGGTGTCTGTCGGTCGTCCACAGGGCAGCACGGCGCAGAGTATGCGACACACTCGACGCCGCGTCAACTGTCTGACGCCGCAGGACACACAAAAAGTGGATTTTTCTGCTTTTTCACATAATAACTCGCTGTACATTTTGCCTGCGACGGGCTCACTTGGGCTCACTTGGCTCACTTGGCTCACCCTGCAACCACCGCCGTGTTTGAGCTCTCAGAGCCTCAGAGCTCGACGACGTCGTTGCGGCGCTGGCCGTAGCCCGCGCGCTCGTCCGCGATGTAATGATTCGCGGCCGTGCGCCGGTTTTCGTCGTACACGCGCACCTCGTAGCCGCGCTGCTCCGCCTCCTGCATGTGCGTGCCCGAGCGCAGCCGGATCTCGCCGCCGTCGTCAATCGTGTACTCGTTCTGGGTGTTCACGTACGGACTGCGCTGCTGCGTCGGGTGCCCGTACTGCTGCTGCGGCGGCTGCTCGTACTGGTAGTCAAACTGCTCGTGCGGCGGCACCTGCTTGTGTGCGGCCGCCGCCGGCGCCTGCGTGTGCCCCTGCGTCCCCGGCACGCGCTCGCTCTTCTGCGCCGGCGTGTCGTCCTTGAAGTAGTCCTGCGCCGTCTGCTCGTCCTGCTCGTCGTACTTAGCGTCGCGCTGGAGCTGGTACTTTTGCCAGAACGTGTAGAGCGAGCGCACCATGAGCAGAAAGAGCACAAAGAGGTTGAGCCCGACGATCGCGAGCGAGATGCCGTTCTGGAGCTCGGACGGGAAGCCGTCGGCCGCCGCCGCGTTGATCAGGAAGAATGTGAGCACGAGCACAGCAATCTTCATGATCGTGACGAAGCTCGTGGTCGTCTGCACGAAGCGCGAGTGGTGCGGGGACTTGAACTCGAGGTAGAAGAAGAAGAGCACGTGGCAGCCGAGGATGACCGAGACCTGGTACGTTGCCTCCGTGCCCACGTACCCGGTCGCGCAGCCCGTGACGAGCGCGAGCATCATCTTGGGCGCGAAGAAGAAGCGGTTCTTGTACTTGTACTCCTCGTAGAGCGGCCCGTAGCGCATGTTCACGGCCTTCTTCAGGTGCCCGACCGTGCCCACGTCCTTGAGCTCCTCCTCGTGCTTCTTCACGACGATGTAGCCGTACACGATGATGCCGACCGCGATGAAGAGCAGGGAGAGGCCCGCGAGAATGCACTTGGGGTCCGTCGGGTTATCCAGCTCGACCGAGTGGTAGATCTGGTACGTGCCCGTGACGCCGATCGTGTATTGCGACAGGATGACCACGAGCAGCTCGAGGCCGATCATCTTGTCAAAGAACTTGGTCATGAAGTCCTCGCGCGACATGAAGAGCCCGGACGCGACGTACGCGACGCCGAAGATCGCGAGCACGCCCGCCATGAGCACGATCACGCCCGCGAGCGTGACGAGGAAGAGCATGTCCTCCTTGATGCCGAGCGTGCGCGCGTACTTGGCAATCCCAGAGTCCGGCTGCGTGACGTCGTCTGCGAGCCGGCGGCCCCGCGTCTTTGCGGTGGTCGTCGCGTTCGCTGTCGCGTTGTCGAGCTTGCCGAACGGCAGGAACGTGAATGCCGACGGCGCCATCTGCTTGCCGAAGAGCGCGAGCGCCGCCGACTTGCCCTGGAGGTCGAGCTGGTTGATGAAGACGCCGAACTGGCAGATCTCGACCGTCACGACCGCCACGTTCGCGCCGGCGGCGGCCACCGACGCGCCGGCCGCGCTCGCGCCGCTCACGACGCTGCTCGCGACCGCGGCGATCGAACTGATCACGACCGTGACGCCCGCGATGCTCGAGGACGTGGGCCCGAGCACCTGGCCCGCGAGCGTCGTATCGTCCTTGGTGATCACGCCATTCGCCTCGTCCTTGGCGCGCTCCTGCTTCTTCTCCTCGTCCGTCGTGCCGTTCACGAGCAGCGCCGAGCACGCGCAGGACGCGAACGAGCTCTCGGACGCGAACGCGCACTGCTGCGTCGCGTTCATCGTCGTGTTTGCGAGAAAGAGCGCGCTCGAGGCCGCACGCTCGAGCAGCCGCGCCTTCATCGCCGCCGGCATGAACGCGTCCAGCCCGAACGCCGCGTACACGGGCGACGCGAGCCCGTTGCTGCCGCCGTAGACCCACGCGCCGTTCGTGCACGCCGGGAAGGAGCAGATTGAGACGCACGTCGAGCCCGTGATCGTGCCCGTCGCGCCGCTGTAGATCACGCAGCTGCTCGCCGCCACTGCCGCCTCCACGTCGATGCTTTTTGCGCCGCACGTGATGCCGAGCGTCGTCCACTGGCTGTAGAACGTCGCGTCGCACGTGAACGTGTCCGCCGACGTGAGCGACGTGCTGTTTGAGCCCGCCGTGCTGTTGCTGTGGCTGGCGCTCGCGCTCGGCGCGGTCACGTTCGAGTTCGCGGCCGTGGTGGCCAGCGGCGTGCCCGGCGTGCCCGTCGCGGTCCCCGTCGCGGTCCCCGGCGTCGGCGTCGGCGTGGGGACAAGAGAGGCCACCGTGTCAGCGATATTAGTCGTAACGCCCGCGTTGACCGACTGGAGGTGACGCGTCGCGGCCCCAGCAGGCGCAGGCGTCACGCCCGTGCCCGCGCCGGCGCCGCCCGCCGACGAGCCCGCGTTCGCCGACGGAGTGGTCGCCGGCGTCCGTGTCGTCGGCGTCGGCGTCGTGCTGCTGGGAGCGCGCGTCGTGGGCGTCGGGGTGGTCGTCGAGCCGCTGGGTGCGCGCGTCGCGGGCGTCGGCGTGCCCACGCCGGCGACATCGCCGCCCGACCCGTCGCCGCCGCTGCCGCCCTTGTCCTTGTCACCGACTGTGGCGCCGGCGCCGTCGCCGGAGCCCGTGCCGCTGCCGTCGCCTTTGTGTTTCGTTTCGCGCTTGACCACCTCCTTGATCGGGTTCGTCAGCGTCGACGTCACGCGCGACTGCACGTAGAGCGGACACGTGGTGGTCGTCGCCATGTGCGCGCTGTGCGTCGCCGGCAGCTGCTCGAGCAGCGCAAGCGCCGCGAGCGCCAGCAGCGCTACTGAGCGCATTCTGTTGGTGTGAGGGGGGGTGGAAGGGCCTGTGAGAAGAAGAAGACCGCGAGGGTGGTGGTGCTGCCCGTCACGAGCGCTGCGGGTGTCCAGGCTCAGTCGAGACGAGCGGAGCTGGTTGTTGGTTTCCAGAGAGGGAAGAACCACGAATGAGCGAAAAGGGTGAGTTCCCGAAAGAGTCCAGTTGTGCTCCGTTTCATCATGGTCTGATAGTGATGTAAATCCGGGACGTGGGGTTGTGTGTTCAAGCGTGGGAACGCATATCGAAATCTTCGTTCTGTATGTGGTGTATTGACTGGAATCTACGATAAAACACAGTGGCAGAAAAGTATATTGAAAGCGAATTTCATGTCTTTTTGAAATCAATGCGAGAGTCAGTCGAAAGATGAATCGGTTTAAAGAGGAATATTGTGGCAAAAAGAACGGATCGAACCAGTACTCTCTTTTGTCACTATTGCAATTATACGCACATCGCACGAGCTCGCTGCGGCTGAGAGCGTCGTGCGTGCGCTCGCAGGCTTCTTCGCCTCTCGGCCAGCGAGATAGACTATCCGCTTTCATCTCAAAGCGCATGTATAGCTGGTTGTGCACGACGATACAGAGTGACGCCATCCCCAGCCGCTTTCGCTGTCGCAACACAGTCAGTCGATGATCGTCCGTCAAGAATCACAACTTTGAACAGGACGTCTGTTGTTGTCCGAAAGGAGGCGCATCCCACGATGGCGTTCATCAATCCACAACACTTCCAGTCTTGGGGAACATAGCGAAGGAAGCGACGAGCTCATATTCCTGCGTGGAGGTCACGTGGAGCTCCCTGAGTCACTCAAGCTCGCTGCAAACCCCAGATCATCTGGAGTTTCGAACGAGTATCGTACCTATTCGAAACCAAAAGATACTCGAATCCCGCCATTCTTTCACTTGCCATCATTCCCGACCCATGTTCCAGATCCGCGTGCAGGCGCCGACGGACGTCACGGCGGCGGTCGAGGAAGCCAAGGACAGCGGCTGTGACAACGACGGCGACGGCGACGGCGCTCCACTGACCGCCATGGCCGATGAGGAGGAGGAGGAGAAGCACGCGCCTGACGCCGCGCTCTTTCTCACGGGCAACCCGCTCGTGCGCGTCACGCGAGGCAAGCTGCGCTTCTTCCGCCCGGATTCGACTCTTCCGACTGAAACCGTGCCGAAAGAGGCGAACGACCAGCCCAGCGCGCCACGCACCGCTGACGCCGGTGCTGGTGGCAGCGGCCCGCTCCAGCATCTCCCGCGCGAGCGCAACACGCTGCTCTGCATCGTCACAGTGCCGTCGCACATGGCGCCCGTGGAGCTGCTCGAGTTCCTCGCGGGCTTCCGCGCCGACGTCGCCTCCGTGCGCGTGCTGCAGGACCCCGACCGCAGCAACTGCATGGCGCTGCTGCAGTTCGCGAGCCAGGAGCGCGCCGACCAGTTCTTCCTGGTGCGTCTGTGTCGCGCAGCAACGCGGCTTGCGACTCTGTCGAGCGCCCGACTAACGCACTCACACACTCGCTCACGCGGTCGCAGGCGCACAACGGCACGTACTTTAACTCGATCGAGCAGGAGCGCTGCAAGATCGTGTTCGTGCGCAGCATCGAGTTCGACGCGGTCGCTGGCGGGAGCGGCGGCTGCGCGGCCACTGGCGTGGAGGAGCGGCGCGAGAGCAGCGGCGAGACCCAGGACGACGAGCGCAGCCGCAAGTCCTTGACAGTGTCGGCGCGCACGCTCTTCCCGCCGCCGCCGCCGGGGATGACTGAGATCCCGACGTGTGCCGTGTGTCTCGACCGCTTGGACGCGTCGGCGTCAGGCATCTTGACGACGCTGTGCAACCACACGTTCCACTGCGACTGCCTCTTCCGGTGGGAGGGCTCGAGCTGTCCCGTGTGCCGCTACAGCCACGGGGACATCGTGTCGGCGTGTGAGGTGCGTCGTGCGTGTACGTGTGTGTGACTGTGTGCGCAGCACTCACGGTCTCACGTGCCTGCTGGCCGGAGCGCGCAGGTGTGCCACACGACGGAGCACCTCTGGATCTGCTTGATCTGCGGCCACGTCGGCTGCGGACGGTACTCGGGCGAGCACGCCAAGCAGCACTACCAGGAGACGCTGCACACGTACTCGCTCGAGCTCGAGACACAGCGCGTGTGGGACTACGCCGGCGACGGGTACGTGCACCGGCTGATCCTCAACAAGCAGGACGGCAAGTTCGTCGAGTTCCCGAGCCCGAGCTCCTCGAGCGGCGAGCGCTCGCAGATCCCGCCGACGACGACGGCGGAGCAGGAGGAGGGCGAGCACCAGAAGCTCGAGAAGCTCGCAGTCGAGTATAACTTCCTGCTCAAGAGGTGAGCGCGTATGCTGGTTGGTTGAGTAGTGGTGGTGGACGTGCCCCCAACCGCTCATTATGCGTCGCGTACGGTTGATCCGCAGCCAACTGGAGGAGCAGCGGCTGTTCTACGAGCGCCGCCTCGCGAGCGCGAGCGAAAGCGAGAGCCGACAGCTCGCGCACGCGCTCGAGGGCGAGAAGAAGCAGCTGAAGAAGGCGAACGACGCGCTGGCGCTCAAGACGCGCAAGCTCGAGGAGGAGCTAACGTTCGTGCGCGAGCTCAACAAGTCGCTGATCGAGAACCAGCAGCAGTGGAAGGCGCGCGTGAAAGCGCTGGAGGAGCAGAACGCGCGGGCGGAGCGCGACGCCGCGCTTCGAGTGGCGGACCTGGAGGGACAGGTCAGTGCGAGGGGGGAGAGCGCTTGCTGCCTGTGATGGTCGTTCAAGCAGTCTCACTCACTTACTCGCGCTGCGTGGTTCGGTGCTGTCAGGTGCGCGACCTTATGTTCTACCTCGACACGCAGAGCAAAGTGGCGAGTTCGATCCACAAAGACGACATCCAAGGCGGCACGGTGCAGATCGAGGCCAAGGCCCTGGACGCCAGCGCCGCCGCGGGATCGGCCTCGTCCGCGACGACAACGATGCGGCGGAAGCCCAAGGCGAAGCGATAGAGCGACATGGAAACACGCGACACGCGGCGTTCGACTCGGACGCCGCTCGCTGCTGTCTGCTGTCTGCGTGTGCTGGTGGGTAGCGCACGCTTGTTCCACCAGTGCACTACTCACTCTACGACTGCCTCTCTCCCCACCCACCCTCGTGGTGCTCACTGCGGCGTGATGATGCCTGCGAGCTCGTCGAGTCCGAGCGCGATGTTGACGTTCTGCACCGCCTGGGTCGCCGCCCCCTTGAGCAGGTTGTCAATCGTGACGACGACCGCCAAGCGGCCAGTCGCCGGGTCGAGCTGGAAGCCGCCCACCGTCGCGTGGTGCGCGCGCGCGTTGTCTTTCACGAGCGGGATCGCGGGCGTGACGCGCACGAGCGCCTCGCCCGCGTAGAACTCGCGGAAGAGCTCGTGCACGCGCGCGTCCGTGAGCCCTGCGGCCGCGCTCTCGCTCAGCTGCGTCGAGAGCGTGAGGTGGATGCCCTGGAAGAAGGGTGCGACGTGCGGCATGAACCGCACGGGCGTGCCGAGCTGGTGGCTCACCTCGCGCTCGTGGATGTGCCCGACCGACTTGTAGGCCACGATGTTGTCCGCGAGCACCTTGGGGTTGTTCGCGTTCGAGAGCCCCGTGCCGGCGCCGCTGTACCCGGACACGCCGAACACGTGCGGCGGGATGCGCAGGTCCAGCAGCCCGCCGCTCACCTCGGGCTTGCCGCCGAGCAGCGGCAGCAGACCGAGCTGCGCGCCGGTCGCGTAGCAGCCCGGGTTCGCGATGTGCGTGGCGCCGACCAGGCGCGCGCGGCCACCGGGCGCCTCCGGCAGCCCGTACACCCAGCTCGGACTGAAGCGCTGGTCTGCGCTCACGTCGACGATGACCGTGCCCTCGCGCTTGAGCCCGTCCAGCGCGCGCGCGTACTGCTCGCAGTGGCCGTTCGGGAGCGCGAGGATCCACACGTCCACGCTCGCCGCAAGCGCCGACGTCGGGATCTGCTCGAGCCCCAGGTCGCAGAACTTGAGCTCGTCCGAGAGGTGGAGCCGCTGCCGCGCGCCGCCCCCGCCGCTGGCCGCCGGCAAATTCGTGTGCGGGTTGAGCGGCGGCGCGTTCGCGAGGTCCACGACCTTCTGGCCCACGAGCGCGCGCGAGCTCGCGCACACGAGCTCCAGCTCTGGGTGCTGCCCGATCAGGCGCAGCAGCTCGCGGCCGACGTACCCGCGCGCGCCGATGAGGCCGACGCGGCGCTTCGGCTTCGCGTCGGAGCTGCTGCCAGCCACACCCGCGTCCGCTGCAGCGGCCGCTGGCTGCTGCGGCTTGTCGCCGCGGATACAGACCGTCCCCGTGCTGCAGCTGCTGAGGATCTCGCGCGAGAGCGCGGACGCCGATGTGAGCGCGACCGAGGAAGACGACGGCAGGCCCTGCAGCAGCGCGTTGATCTCGTTGAGCTTGAGCAGCGTGCCCTGGCGGCCCGTGTAGTCGCGCGCCGCCATGGCCGCGTACTGCTTGGCCATGTCGATCTCCTTCAGCTTCGTGCCGTCGTCCTCGACCCAGCCGCCCTTGGCATTGATGAAGATCGTCTTGTACGGCTGCAGGCAGAGCGCGAGCTCGCGCGCCGCCACGTCCGCGTTGATGTTGAGCGTCTGCCCGTCCGCGCTCTCGCCGAGGCACGAGAGCACGGGGATCTGCCCGCTCGCGATCGCGGACTCGACGCTGTCGCCCCAGATCTGCGACACGTCGCCCACGTAGCCGTAGACCGGGAGGTCCTTGAGCGTCGCCTCGAACACGCCCGAGGTGATCGGTCGCGCGGGCGCGCCGGCGGCCACGAGCGCGTCCACGATCGTGCGGTTCGCCTTGAGGAAGATCTTCTTGGCGATCGCGAGCGTCTGCTTGTCCGTCACGCGGTTGCCCTTGACGTACTGTGGCTCGACGCCCGCCCGCGCGAGCTCGGCGTTCATCTGCGGGCCGGCGCCGTGCACGAGGATCGGGAAGAGGCCCGCGTCGCGCAAAAACACGAGCGAGTCCACGAGCGTGTCGAGCTCGTTCTCGATCACCTCGCCGCCGATCTTGATCACGGTCGTGCGCGTCACGCCCGGTGTGCCGTACACGCGCCGGTACTCGCGGATGTGGCTCTCGCTCGCCACGATCTGCATGAGGCGCGTGGCCACGGACGACGGAGGTGGCGCGTTCGAGTACGAGGAGAATGGCGCCGTCGTCGTCTGCTGTGCGTGGGCTGACGCAGCAAGTGCCGGCAGCAGTCGGGAGCGCATGGCGTCGCGCACGGAGAAGCGCAGCGTGCGCTGCCGCAGCAGCATCGTCACGGGGGAGAGCATCGCGGCGAAAGGCGCGCGCTGGAGCTGGAGCTTCTCGGGTGGATGTGGTTGTGGTGGGCTGGTGGGAGCTTGTGAGCTCGTGTGGTTTGGAGTGCTTGCTAAAGCTGATGGCTTTTTTCTGGGAACGGGCTCTTTCTTAGCACGCGCAGAGCCGGTCCACATATAACGGATTAGAGGCAAAACTCGCACTTAAAGCGCCGCAAAGTTCGCGAATTGATCATTTCGATGTGCGTGACGCACCTAGCAACCTCGTTTGCGCATCCGGTCCTCCTCCTCCTGGTGCTGCAAATGTATCAGCGACGACGGTGGACCAATGCGTCCTGACTTGTCAAGGTGCGGGGCGTGTGGCACCACCGAGTCAACTGCGCACTTACGATTATCGTTGTGCCTGATAAAGACAGATCGTGCGCGTGAGGATTTGTCCGGCGCCGCTGGAGGCTTTCATGTTGGTTGTTTGGACGACACCAACGCGCATGGTGCGGAATGCTCGTTCTCGTGCTCGGTTGGACTCGGTTTGTTTTTCTCAACGACAGTGAGTGGCCGCGAGCTGGTCCACGCGCGTTCTCCTTGACGAGTGTGCACACCTCATCCGCGTCGGACGCCATTCATGCGTTGAGCAGAGGACGGGGGACGCACCTGAACTTCTCACCAATGCACGAGCCAACAACACCGCTAGTCGAGGGGAACGAGAGATCGGGGAGCACTCTTGACTCTCATGGAGATCCTGCTGTCGCCTCGTGGCGCCGCACCCAACAACGAAACAGCATCTGGAGGAAACGAGCAATTGATTTGGGCCACTTTGTCTCGAGTTGCGCTGCTGCTGCTGCAGATCGTAGCGCCTCGACTCGGACCATGAACAGACCGCGCGGACACACAGTGGATACTCGGCTCGGAGGCGAGTGAGGAACTTATCATCATCGGACGGCTTTGTGCGGTTTAACACTACTGTAGACAACCACATGCTGCAGGATGTGGCGAGTGGTCCTAGAACTCGAATCGACTGGCATCTCCGACAGCAAACAAGCAAGGAACACCAGGGGTGCTGGTGTTGCTTGCCATCTCCGCGCTCTCGTGTCGCCTCCAGTCGCGATCCGCCACAAGAAAAATATTGAAAAGTCTGTACCGATTTTGTCCGTCCGTGCACAGAAGTGGAAGTCCGAATTGCGCGCCCTGATTGGCTGACCACACTTCTCTTTTCCGCGAATCGCGCGAGGTGATCTGCTTTTGTATAGGATTACAACTGACAAGCTCCGCAGCAACGTGGTTTCCCGCATATCCGTCTTTAGTATGCCCGATTCTACCTGCGAGATTTGATGCGTATCTTGCGGGTCGAAGCAGCCCTGTTGCCTCCTGTTCCCTGCCTCGTGCTTCCATCGGAGCCTTTTGGAAGCGCCACTCGCCAGGCTCCGCTCGCGCGCGCCGCAAGATCTCACTCTGCAACTGGCGGCGCCGCACACACGCACCCACCCCACCCGCCGAGCCCGCCTTTCGACCGCTTCTTCCTCCGGCGGCCACCAAGCAGCGCACGCACACACTCTCGCTCCGCACGCCCCCCGCCCGGAACGATGCTCCGGCTGCAGCGCTCCGTGCACAAGCGCGTGCCGCTGCACAAGGCGAGCGGCAACAAGCTGCTCGTGTCGGCGCGCACGAAAGTGGACCGCCGCAACGCGCCCAAGTTCACGACGCCCGCGGTGCTCGAGTTTGAGGACGGCTCGCGCTTCCACGGTTACTCGTTCGGCGCGCCCAGGTCGACGAGCGGCGAGGTGGTCTTCACGACGGGCATGGTCGGGTACCCGGAGGCGCTCACGGACCCGTCGTTCAAGGGCCAGATCCTCAACATGACGTTCCCGATGATCGGCAACTATGGCGTGCCGTGCACCACGACGCTCGACGAGTTCGGGCTCCACAAGTTCCTCGAGTCGGACCGCATCCACGCTGCGGGCATGATCGTGCAGGACTACTCGAGCCACCACAGCCACTGGAACGCCGCGTCGTCGCTCGCGCAGTGGCTCGAGCGCGAGGGCATCCCGGGCATCGCCGGGCTCGACACGCGCGCGATCACGAAGAAGATCCGCTCGAAAGGCGCGATGGCCGGCCGCATCCTGATCGACGGCGGGGGCGATCCGCCGGCGTTCGTGGACCCGAACGCGACGAACCTCGCGGCGCAGGTCTCGACGACGGCCGTGCGCGTGTTCGGCGCGGGCAACCCGCTCAAGATCCTCGCGATCGACTGCGGCATCAAGTACAACATCATCCGGTCGCTCGTGGCGCGCGGCGCCGAGGTGAAGCTCGTGCCGTGGAACCACGACATTACCCAGGAGCTCGGGTGGTACGACGGCCTCTTCATCAGCAACGGGCCGGGCGACCCGGCGATCATGGCCGAGACGACGCGGCAGCTCGAGCGTGCGCTCGCGCTCCAGGGCGACGCCGTCAAGCCGATCTTCGGCATCTGCCTCGGCAACCAGCTGCTCGGGCGCGCGGCGGGCGCCGGCACGTACAAGCTGCCGTTCGGCAACCGCGGGCAGAACCAGCCGGTGACGAACCTCAAGACGGGCCAGAGCTACATCACGGCGCAGAACCACGGGTACGCGCTCGACGGCAAGTCGCTCCCGAGCGAGTGGGAGGAGCTCTTTGTGAACAGCAACGACGGCACGAACGAGGGCATCATCCACAAGAGCAAGCCGTACTTCACGGCGCAGTTCCACCCGGAGCACAAGGGCGGCCCGACGGACACGGAGTTCCTCTTTGACATCTTCCTCGACGCGGTGCGCAACAAGGAGAAGGGCCCGATCACGAGCCTCGTGCAGCGGCCTATCGTGGCGCGCCCGGAAGTCAAGAAAGTGCTCGTGCTCGGCTCGGGCGGCCTCTCGATCGGTCAGGCGGGCGAATTCGACTACTCGGGCTCGCAGGCGATCAAGGCGCTGAAGGAGGAGAACATCGAGACGATCCTGATCAACCCGAACATTGCGTCCGTGCAGACGAACATCGACCGGTCGAGCGAGGCGCAGGCGAGCAACGTGTACTACCTGCCGGTGAACCCGGACTTTGTCGAGATGGTGATCAAGCGCGAGCGCCCGGACGGGATCCTCATCTCGATGGGCGGCCAGACGGCGCTCAACTGCGGCGTGGAGCTGCACAAGCGCGGCGTGTTTGACAAGTACGGCGTCAAGGTGCTCGGCACGCAGATCGACGTGATCAACGCGACGGAGGACCGCGAGCTGTTCAACCTCAAGCTCAAGGAGATCGACGAGAAGGTCGCGAAGAGCTTTGCGGTCAACACGATCGACGACGCCGTGACCGCGGCGTACGACATCGGCTTCCCGGTCATGATCCGCTCGGCGTTCGCGCTCGGCGGCCTCGGCTCGGGCATCTGCGAGGACGAGGCCGAGCTGCGGTCGATGGCGAAGAAGGCGTTCGCCGGGAGCCCGCAGATCCTCGTCGAGCGCTCGATGAAGGGCTGGAAGGAGGTCGAGTACGAGGTCGTGCGCGACGCCGCGAACAATTGCATCACGGTCTGCAACATGGAGAACTTCGACCCACTCGGCATCCACACGGGCGACTCGATCGTCATCGCGCCGTCGCAGACGCTCTCGAACAGTGAGTACCATATGCTCCGCGAGACGGCGCTCAAGGTCGTGCGCCACCTCGGGATCGTCGGCGAGTGCAACATCCAGTACGCGCTCAACCCCGAGTCGGAGGAGTACTGCATCATCGAGGTGAACGCGCGGCTGTCGCGCTCGAGCGCGCTCGCGTCCAAGGCCACGGGCTACCCGCTCGCGTTCGTCGCGGCCAAGCTAGCGCTCGGCATCAACCTGCCGGAGCTCACGAACTCGGTGACCAAGAGCACGACGGCGTGCTTCGAGCCGTCGCTCGACTACTGCGTGGCCAAGATCCCGCGCTGGGACCTCGCTAAGTTCGAGCACGTGAGCACTGAGATCGGGTCGTCGATGAAGAGCGTGGGCGAGGTCATGTCAATCGCGCGCACGTTCGAAGAGGCGATCCAGAAGGCGCTGCGCATGGTCGAGCCGTCGATCGAGGGCTTCGAGCCGCGCTTCGAGCAGCTCGGGCGCGACGAGCTCGTCAAGGCGCTCGGCAAGCCGACCGACCGCCGCATCTACCAGATCGCGACGGCGCTGCGCGAGGGCGTGCTCTCGATCGACGAGGTGCACGCAATCACGAAGATCGACACGTGGTTTCTCAGCCGCCTGCAGGCGATCGCGGACTGCGACGTGAACCTCTCGGGCAAAGCCGTGGACGCGGTGCCGCGCGCGGACCTGCTCGAGGCCAAGAAGCTCGGCTTCTCGGACCGCCAGCTCGCGCGCATGTTCCAGTGCTCGGACGACGCGGTGCGCGCGCGCCGCAAGAGCCTCGCGGTCGAGCCATCGGTGAAGCAGATCGACACGCTCGCTGCCGAGTACCCGGCGCAGACCAACTACCTCTACATGACGTACAACGGCGAGGAGCACGACGTGGCGGCGCAAGCGCCGAACGACGGCGTCGTCGTGCTCGGCAGCGGCGCGTACCGCATCGGCAGCTCGGTCGAGTTCGACTGGTGCGCCGTGAGCTGCATCCGCACGCTGCGCAAGCTCGGCCACCGCGCAGTGATGATCAACTACAACCCGGAGACCGTGAGCACGGACTACGACGAGTGCGACCAACTGTACTTTGAGGAGCTGTCGAAGGAGCGCGTCATGGACGTGTACGACCGCGAATCGGCGCGTGGCGTCGTCGTGTCGGTCGGCGGACAGATCCCAAACAATCTCGCGCTGCCGCTGCACAAGGCCGGCGTGCACGTGCTTGGGACGCACCCGCTCATGATCGACAGCGCGGAGGACCGGTACAAGTTCTCGAAGCTCATGGACGCGGCGGGCGTGCGCCAGCCCGAGTGGAAGGAGCTCACGAGCATGGCGGCGGCGCGCGAGTTCGCGGCGCGCGTGGGGTACCCGTGCCTCGTGCGCCCGTCGTACGTGCTCAGCGGCGCGGCCATGAACGTCGTGTACACGGGCGACGACCTCGAGCGCGTGCTCCATGAGGCGGTGGACGTGTCGCCCGAGCACCCGGTCGTGATCACCAAGTTCGTCGAAGGCGCCAAGGAGCTCGAGCTCGACGCCGTGGCGAAGGACGGCGTCGTGATCGCGGCCGCGATCTCGGAGCACGTCGAGAACGCGGGCGTGCACAGCGGCGACGCGACGCTCATCCTGCCGCCCGTCGAGGCGAGCTCGTTCTACCAGAACGAGATCCGCAAGTGCGCCGCCAAGGTCGCCAAGGCGCTCAACATCTCGGGCCCGTTCAACGCGCAGTTCTTGGCCAAGGGCGCAGACGTGTCGATCATCGAGTGCAACCTGCGCGCGTCGCGGTCGTTCCCGTTCGTGTCGAAGACGACGGGTGCGGACTTTGTGCGCGCAGCGACCAAGGTGATGGTGGGCGAGCCGACCGAGAACGACAACCTGCCGGCGCTGTACGGGCCGCCGCGGCCCGAGGGCTTTGTCGGCATCAAGTCGCCCATGTTCTCGTACACGCGGCTCGGCGGCGCGGACCCGCTGCTCGGCGTCGAGATGGCGTCGACAGGCGAGGTCGCGTGCTTTGGCAAGAACCACCACGAGGCATTCCTCAAGGCGCTCATCTCGTCCAACTTTAAGCTCCCGGAGCGCAACATCCTGCTCTCGATGCAGGACGGCTTCACGGAGGAGTTTGTGCATGCGGCGTACAAGCTCCACGAGCTCGGCTACTGCCTGTTCACGACGGAGAAGACGCACCAGTTCCTCGACAAGTACGACGTCCCGTCGACGAAGCTCGCGTTCCCGCTCGACGCGGACGGCAGCGGCGACGAGAACGTGCTCCAGTACCTCAAGAACGGCAAGATCGACTTGGTCGTGAACCTGCCCAACAACGAGAGCAAGCAGGTGGAGAACAACTACCTCATCCGCCGCACGGCCGTGGACTTTTCCATCCCGCTACTCACGAACATCAGCCTCGTCAAGCTCTTTGTCGAGGCCATGGCGATCCACAAGGAGCAGCCCATGCTCGGGCTCGACGCCGACCACCTCTACGACTACTACGCGCGCGAGAAGGCCGAGGACGCCTGGACGAACGAGCACGACTTCCACTGAGGTGGACACTCACTCTGTCGGGTTGGTGCCCGTCCGTCCGTCCGTCCGTCAGTCTGTCAGTCTGTCAGTCTGCCAGTCAGTCTATCGCAGTAGTAGCAGTTAGTACCAGTAACAACACCACTCTCTTCTTCCATTCTCCCTCTCTATCTCCGTTAAACGACATCCTCCCACGTCCCCGACGGCGCTGCCTGCGCGCGTCGGACCCACGCGTCGACGCCGTGTGCGAACAGACCGCGCAAGTGCGTCGCCCGGGCGGCGGCGCCCATGGCCGCCAGCGCGCGCTCCTCGGCCGCCGGCGTCGCGCTCTTGCGGGCGTCCGCGTGCGCCGCCGTCAGCGCCACGTACGCGTCCGCAAACTGCGCCGCGAGGTCCGCGTCCAGCAGCAGCTGGTCGTGGAAGTGCCGCCAGCGCGTGAACGCGGCGATCACGTACGCGTCCGCGACGTCGAGCGCGGCGTCCGACAGGTTGCCCCCGCGCGTCCTGGCGAAGAGCCGACTGCTGCTGTCGGCGGGGACGTCGCAAGCGCCGTCCGAGCCCGGACGCGACAGAAAGAGCCGCGCTTGTTGGCTGCAACCTTCTTCCTCCGCCTCTTGCTCCTGCTGCTTGCGCCACTCGCGCTCCACGAACGCCATTACCTGCTCCTTGATGTCGGACTCGCCAGTCGCCTTCTTCCCCGCCTTGGTCGCCGCGATGCCAAAGAACCCGCGCGCCGCGCTTGGGTGCGTGTGCACTGGCTGCGCGCTCTCCGCGTCGCCCAAGCGCCGCCAGCACGCGTACGACACCGTGCCGTTGAGCTGCGCGAGCTGGAAGATGCCGCGGGTGTGGAAGCGCCCGAAGCGGTACGTGCGCATAAAGTCCTCGACGCCCACGCGCCACGTCGCTTTCTTCTCCGCGTCCACGCGAGCCAACACGCCGCCCATCGCATCGTCCACCGCACGCGCGATCCTGAGCACGTCCGCGCTCGCCAGGTGGTTAGTGGGCACGTGACCCCACTCACACACTCGGCCTCGTTCGCAGAGCACCGCGTAGCCCGTGCTGTTGGTGTTGAGGTCGAGGCCGAGCACGCGCAGCGGCGGCGACTGCGAAACGAGAGCGCGCGCACGAGGCCCCACACCCGCCGCCTGCAGCGCCGCGAGCACGCGCTTCGAGTTGCGGCGGAGCGTGCTGGCGCTCTTCGTGGTCTTGGCCATTTTGAATCTCCAGTGCGGAAGTCCGCTTCCCCACTTCTTGCCCTCGTTTAGAACGACCTGGTGTCTATACACGAGGGCGAGTATCTTTTTTCCTTCAACATCGGAGGAGACAAAAGTGCTCGCTGACCAGCTCTCCAGCAGCTCCTGCTCAGAACGAGCCAAGTGCTCGCCGACGCACACACTAGACAAGCAATTCACAATACACTCTGTTTGGTATACTGCACCGGCGGGACGACGCCTGCGATGCGATGCGATGCAATGCGACGCTTTAGTACTGCAGGATCGGGTCGCCCACCCGCTCGATCATCGGCACGGTGCACTTGAGGTCGAAGACCTTGCTCAGCACGACCTTGAAGAGTTTCTGCACGTTGATCGAGTGCGACGCCGACGTGAAAATGAGCGGCGCCTTCATGGCTTTTGCAAACTTGCGCGCCTGCTCTCACGACGGCCGCCACCCGCGTGCGAGAGCGTGACGGACGCGCGTCAGCACTGCGTCATGACGCCACAACAGCGCTTCAAACATGGGGGGAGGGGAAAGGGAGGGCATCTGCGACGCGCACCTGCTTTGTGATGTCCTCCTGCTCTTCCGGCGAAAAGTTGGTGAAGTGGTCGTACTTCATGCCGATGAGGAACGGGAACGCGTTCTGCCACGAGGCAATTGGGGGCAACCGCCTCCTTCGCGTGAGCGCCACTTCATGCAGACAGCGTGCAGTCAGTCAACACACGCACACACACCACGCACCTTGTTGATCGAGCGCACTTGGCGGTACCACTCCTTGACGCTCGTGAGCGTCGCCTTGCGCGAGAGGTCAAACATGAACAGGATCGCCACGGCGTCGTTGCAGACCAGCGGCAGCATACTGATGAATTCCCGATGGCCTACAGCGCGACGAGCAGCGTGGGCGTCCGCTGTGTCAGCTTCCGCACCACATAAACACACGGACACACACAACGGACGCACCGCCGAGATCCCAGATGCTGAACGTGATCTCCGTGTTGCGCAGCGCGATGGTTTTCTCCATAAAGTTCACGCCTACAAGCCCCACGAGAGCGAGTCTCAGTGACAACAGCCTGCAAAGGCCGCCACGCGCACTACAAACGCAAGAACGCACCGAGCGTGTGGATGTAGTCCTCGTCGAACTTGCCTTCGACGTACTTGACCATGAGGCTCGTCTTGCCCACCTGCGCGTCACCCACCATGCCGACCTTCACGACCACGTTGTTGCGTGCGCCGCTTCCGCTGCCGACGCCCGCAGCCGACGGCTCTGCGCGGCGCTCGTCCGCCGCCGCCGCCGCCGAGCTGCTGGTGCCGTCCATGATGTGATTCAGCGGGGACAATTTTGAGTTTTTTTTGTAACAAAGAGAAAATCCAGTGGTGAAGAAAACAAGGGGCGTCCATCTGTGCGCCACTCAAAACGCAAAAAAGCACAAACCATCAGCACCGCCACCATGAGCGCCCCGAGCGAGAAGAAGGTTCGGCGGCGCTCTCGCTTGTCTCGCTATATGCTGCAACTGACGCGCAGTGATACATGTGCACGTCTTCCTCCTCTCTCTCTCTCTCTCTTGTGCGTGCGCGCGCGTCCAGACCGAGTGCATCGTGCTCACATCCTCCATGGTGTTCGCGGACCAGAAGTACCAGATCAAGCAGCTCGTGCAGCTGCTTGACGCGCACCGCATCGAGTTCAGAAACGTCGACTGCAGCAAGGAGGAGCACAAAGTCGAGCGTGACATGCTCTTCGAGGTGAGCCAAGTGCGCGCCAACTACCCGCAGGTCTTCCTCAAGAAGGGCAGCGTGACGACGTACATCGGGTCGTTCGCAGAGATCGAGGTGCGTCTGCGGAAGCGACGGGAGAGGTTGGGAGCGTTTGAGTACGAGCAGGAGCTCACGTGCTGCGTATGTGGTGGTCGCAACTGCAGCAACTCAACGAGATGTCCGACGTGCCGAAGGAGATCCTCGAGGCGAACAACATTGCGACGTTCGACGCGGTCTTCGCCGGTGCGGCAGCTGCTCCTTCATTGGCTGAAGCACTTATGGGGGGGTGTGTTTGCGTGTGTTTGCGTGTTGCTTGGATTGGTACTCACTGTACGCGGCTGAATGCGGACATGCAGACGTTCCGCGCAAGCTGTAGACCGAGACGCAGGACAAGCAGGAGAAGGAGGAGAAGAAGGAGGGGAGACGCAGTCGGCGCCGTCGCCACCGCCGCGCGGATAGAGCTGCCGCGCGCTGTTCACATGTATGTTTTTTTATTCCTCTGAGCGTGAGGAACGTCGTCTCGCACGCTGCCGCAAGAGTGTGGCTGGAAGGAGGGGGGGGAAGGAGAGGGGCGTTTGTCCGCGACGAGGAATGTGCTTCGAAGATCGACGTCATGTATAAGCGAATGGCTGCAGCATACGCATCGCGTTTGTTCTTGTCCGCTCGGAGGCGTCCGAAGCTGACGACACTGTCAAGCGCACGAGCAGCTCCCATCAGTAGCAGCAAGCGCGTCGGTCGCTTCCTACCATCATCAGCAACACGACGCACTCGTTCTCCTGTCGAGCGAAGGATTCTGTTGTCCGCAAGCCGAGTTTCGCGTCGATGTCTTCAATCGCTCCGTTGACCATGACCAACTGCCACCTTGGTGGCCACGATCTTCGCTTGCTTTGCTGAAATGATGTTCGTCGAGACCGATCGATACCGGCTGGCTGCTGGCACGAGTAAGCGGCACTACGCACCCTCAGGGAGCCCGTTCCGAGTTCGACAGAGACTGGACGATGTTGGCACGCGTGGACGAGTTCGTTCTCTGCCGATGACAGATGGGACGCTACGTCTTGGCTGCGACGTGTTCGCACGACGTCGCTCATTGCATTCCCGGCACTTGACGTAGGTTCATCACGATTTACTGTATATAATGTGATGTCTACAGGCTGTGTGCCGGTCGTACTTGGTACTTTTGAATCCACCGAAAATAAACACTCGCCGACGAGCGGCGCCGGCGAGCGAGAAGGCCCGAGCGACGACGAGCGCGCGAAAGCGGCGGCTGCGGCTCGGATCCTGCCAGTGTGCGCGAACGGCAACGAGCTGCTCGCGACGCTCGTGCTCGGCAATATCTCGGTCAACTCGGTGCTCTCGATCCTCATGGCCGACCTCACGAGTGGGCTCGTGGGTTTCCTCGTTTCCACGGCCGTGCTCGTGACTTTCGGGGAGATGATCCCGCAGGCGCTCTGCTTACGCCACGCGCTGGCGAGCGATCGGCTCGCGCTGCGTGCCGCTCGTCATGGTGCTGCTCGTCGTGTTCTACCCGGCAGTGCGGCTCGTGAGCGTGGCACGCAACTACACGCTCAGCGCCGACCTCGGCCCGCTCTTCTCCGAGCTCGAGCTCCAGAAGCTGCTGGAGATCCACGTCGAGCAGGGGACGCTGCGTCCAGACGAAAGGCACATTGTGCGCGGCGCGATGGGCTACAAGCAGAAGCACGTGAGCCAGACCATGGCGCCCGCCGCGCACATGTACACGCTGCCGGCCAGCACCGGCGCTCGTCTACGACGTCAACAACGCAGGGCCGGTACGAGTGAGCGAGTGAGCGTCGTTCCTCTGACCCAAGTGACCAGCAGCAGCTCACACATTGCTTGGTGGTGGTGGTGATGGTGAGGGGGGAATGGCAGGGCGATCCGTTCGACGAGCTCCAGGGCTTGGTTACGCTCGAAGACGTCGTGGAGGAGATTCTCCAGGACAAGTTCGTCGACGACACGGACTCGCCCGATGCGCACCGCGAGAGCGCGAGCTGCGTGGACCGGATAACGCTCGACTACGGCGCGTGGATGGCTCAAGGACAACTCCCGAGCGGGCGTGTGAGGTCGGACGCTCGCGCTCTTGCGTGCGGCTGCCGCCAGTGTGAGGTGCTCGCCACGCGTGCTCTGGCTGGCGCCTGGAGTGTTCCGTGTCTATCTGCTGCTATCGTGTCAA
>SMMQ01002975.1:48772-63141 GCA_008271595.1 [Pythium] brassicae (nom. inval.) | reverse complement strand
CCCCCCCCCCCCCCCCCCCCCCCCCCTATCCCCTCACGCATCCGCTTCCCCGCTCAGCTCAGCGCACGGACGACCGCTGCTCCTGGATGCGGAGCGCGTACGCCGCAAACTTCCAGCGCAGGAACGAGCGCAGCACGACAAACTGGAGGCGCTTGGTCTCGAGCTGCGCCAGCGCGTGGTGCAGCGCACGCGTTCGCTCCGCCAGCGCGCGCTCGAGCCGCGCGCGGATCTCGTTCGCGCTCGTTAGCAGCACCACCGCCTGCTCGCTCGTCGCCCGGCTCGCTTGTCGGCGCCGCTCGACGTCCTCGCTGCCGTCTCTTGCCAGCGTTGCTGATTTGCAACGCGCGCTCGTGCCGCCGACTGCTGTGGCGTTGGCGACCAGCTTCGACGACGCGGCCGCCTGGCTCGTCGTCAATTCCGACTCCTCGTCGAGCGTCGCGAGGCGGCGAGCGCTGACAGGTGCCGGTGCTGGCGATCCACCGACAACTGGGACTGGAGCCACCAGGGCTGCCGCAGTGGCCACCGACGGCGACGCGCTCGCACGCCGCCCGGGAGACGCACTGGAAGCGTGCACGACCTCCACGATGCGCTTGCACGCCGAGTAGAACTCGTTCGTCTTGAACATTTGCGACGAGACCGACATCCGCAGCGTCTTGTACGCGCGCGTGAACGCGCACGCGGCGTCGACGACCGCCTGCTGGCTCGCAGCCTTGCGCTCGAGCTCGCGCACGAGCCGCTGGTTGAGCGCCACGAGCTCCTTCATCTCGGTGCAGCGGTCCTGCAGCCGCTGGAGCTGCTCCTTGCGGTCGCTGAACTCCTCGATCTTGCGGTCGATCGTGCGTCGCCAGCCCGCGATTTTGCAGTTGCTCTCGATCAGGTACCTGGTCAGCGTCGCTCGGCTCGCGCCAATGTCCGCGGGCGTCTCCGTGTCGTCGCAGAACTTCTGCAGCAGGCGCACGCAGTTGCCGAGCGCCACGGTGCTCACAGGCGAGAGCGCCGCTGCTCGCTCTCGGAGCGACTCGACCTCGTGTTCCAGCTTTAGGATCTTGGACTCGTAGCGCCGTCGGGTCGACGCATCGGAGAGCTGGTACTGACGGAGAACCTGCAGCGCCAACACCCGCACAGTTTTCTGCAGCAGCTGCTTCTCTGCGCGACGCGCCAGCGACTGCCACTTCCACTGGTGGGTCGCGGCCGCGAGCTGCTCACGCCAGGAGCCCGCGAGCGTTTGGATCCGCGACTCGTGCTGCGTGCGTTGCGCCACCACGTCGGTCCCCAGCACTACGTACCGCCACTTCCAACGGACCACCTGCCGCGCAGCAGACGCCAACCTGCTGGTGGTCGCCACCCACTGTCGCGCCATCTGCAGACACGCTCGGCGCGTTCGCTTCACGCGCTGCTGACGCAACACACTTGCGAGCAGAAAGCGCCACCTGCGCAGCAGTGCGGCTCGCTTCGAAGCGCTCGCTTGTATCGCTGCGTCACGCTGAGCTGCAATGTCGTACACGAGCAGCGTGTCGTGACGCAGCGGCTCCGTCCCAACTTCGTCCATTCGGCGCTCGTACACGAGCGCTTCGACTGCTGCGGTCGTCGGTTGCTGGACGCGGTGGCCGTTGAGGAGGCACAGCGCATCCACCAGCACGACTTCTGCTCGCTGGACAGCGTCGTGGTCACTCTCGACGCGCGCGAGCTGCAACAGCGCTGCGCACTGCGTCTTCTCCGCCAGGTGCTCGATCAGTTGCCGCACGTCGCGAGCACAAGGCTCAAGGACACGATCGGCTGCGTCCGGCGGCGTCAAGCTGACGCTGGTTGGCTCCTGTGAACTCGCGACAGCGCCTTCTGTCACGGACTCGAAACGCCGCCACGAGCTGCGACTCCTGCGCAACAACTCGCACTTGTGGTCCACCCGCAGCAGTTTCCGTCCGGTCTCCTCGACGCGCGCCAAAAGCTGCACGAACACGAACTCGAGCTGCCGCTGGCTCGACGACAGCATCTCGTGGAGCGCGCGTCGCTGCAACACGGGCCGTTCCTGGAGAGTCTGGACCAAGAGCCCGAGCGTCTTGCGCTGCCGCTCCTCCGACCGCAGCTCGTACTGCAGCGCGCGGTTCGCGTCCTTCAGCACGCTCACTTGGCTCTCCAGTTCCAAAGTCGACGCACGCAGCTGCGCGAGCTCCCCCGAATTGCTGATCCGGGACCGCGACAAGTCCGACTGCAGCGTCTGCGCCTCCAGCTGCTGCTCGCGCGTGCGCTTCTCGAGCTCGGCGATCTTGGATTCGAACAGACTCGAGAGCGCCTGCTTTACCTGCTGCAGCTCTGCTTGAGCGCTCGCCCGCAGCGCTGTTAGCTCTTCCGCCTTCGCCGCTTCGAATCGGCGGCGCTCGTCGCGCAGTTGGCGCTTGTAAGCAGTCGTCAAGCTCTCAATCTCTCGCTGGAGCGAGTAGCGGTCCTCCGAAGCGCAATGCACGTCCTCCTCGAGCCGTCTCACTTGCTCCGACAGCGCGTTGTACTTGCTCATCCACATCAGGATCGTCGTCTTTGAATCCGCAATCTCCTGACACAGTCGCTCGTTCGCACTCGCGAGCTCTTCGGTCTGCGCCGCGTGCGAGCTCTTGATCTCTTCGAGCTTAGACTGCAACTGCATGCTCGCAGCCGCGCCGTCCTCCAAGCTCCGCAGCTGGTTGTCTGCATCTTGCAGCTCGCACTTCAACGTCGCGTTCGCGGCTTTGAGTCGCTTGAACGCACCCTCGGCTTCCTGTAAGCGCTCCGCGACGCTTTCCGAGTGCGCTCGCTCCGCTTGAAGTGTACCACGCAGTTTCTCGCAGTCAGACGTCGCGGCTTCGGCTCGCTGCTTTAAGAACCCGCACTCTTCTCTCGCTTTCCCCAGCTCGTCCTGGTGGAACAGACTCCGCTCTCGCTCTGCCTTCTGCAGACTCACCAGCACTTGATTGTCGTGCTTCAGCCCTGCGATCGTGGCATCACGCTGCGCCATGTCTTCATCTCGGACCGCCAGCGTGCGCTGGAGACTGTCTGCTCGGCTCTCTAATGCTGCGTATCGCTGGCGGTAGCTCTCGAGTTGCGCTTCGTAGCTAGCCTGCGCTTGCTTCATGGCTTCGAGCGCGTCTTCTTTCTCACGGAGCTCTGCGGACTGCGCAGCAGTGGGGGTAGCACGAAGCGCCTGGTGTGTGGTGTCTTGCGTCAGAGCGTCGACAGTAGCGCGCAGCTCGCCGATCTCGCGCTTGTCCCCGCTCGCGAGAGCTTCGAGCTCGACAATCTCGCTCTGAAGCCTGCGGATGCGCTCGCGCAGCACGCTATTCGTCTCGGCGGCGCTCTCGTAGTCCTCGGTCGGAGCAGATCGCCTCGTCGCGCTGAACGAGGAGCGCTGCTTTCGGTCCTCGTTGTCGCGTTCAAGCTCCAAGCGCTCAAGCTTCCGAGCCTGGCGCCGGTTGTGCTCGTCCACGCCGTCGAGTTGGTCTCGAAGCAGGCGGATCGTGCGCTCCGACGCCCGCCGCTCCGCTTCGCCCTGGCTCTGGCTCTCGTGCTTGTCGTGCGTGATGTCCAAGACCATCTGCCGCAGCTCCTCCTGCTGCTGCTTTGCGGCCAATAACGCGCTCGTCAGCGCCGAGTTCTCGCGCTTCAGGTGCAGTTGGTCCTTCTCCGCGCGCACGAGCGCCTCCTCGTCGGCCGCGACCTGCGCGCGAAGCTGCTTCGCCTCCGACTGCAGCGCGATCGCCGCGGCGGAGCTGCGCTTGCACGGCTCGCAGCTGCTGCGCCGCCCCGCCGGCTGCGTCCGCGCAAAGTCGTCGCGCGCCAGCGTGCTGCGCGAGAAGAGCGGGTGCCAGTTCTCCTTCTCGTCGCCGCGGCTCGAGTCGAACGTGAGCCCCGACGAGTCGCGCGCGCTCGGGTCCCCAGCCGTGGCGCGCCGCAGCGCGTGTTCGAGCCGCGTGATGTAGTCGTGCAGGAGGCTCAGGTTCGTGTCGTGGTGCGCCGACAGCTGGGACCGCAGGAGGCGGATCGCGCTCACGGGCTCGTCACTGAAGAGCGACGAGTCGAACGTCCGCGACGGATCTCGTTGCTGCCCGACGGCGGCAACGGAACCAGCGACTGGCTGGCGCGCCTTGAGCTCCTGGTTCTCGGCGCGCAGACGCACGACCTCTTTCTTCTGCTCCTGGATCGTCTCCCACGCGAACTGGAGCGAGGCGTCGCTGTGCTGCGTCGAGTCGTTCAGGCGCTGCGTGGCGCGCGTGTGCGCGACTTCCTGCAGAAAGTCGGTGCGCAGCGCCGCCTGCAGCTCCTGGAGCTGCTGCTCGTCCCCCGCCGCCGCGCACACGCGGTGTCGCACCTGTTGCGACCGATCGACACACACACACACACACACATCCACAAGTTAGTGGGCGGGCTCTGCCGCGTCACTCCCCTCCCCCGCACTACTAGAATGTGTACACACACACTACCGCTTGCTCGTCCTCGTCCAGCTGCGCGTGCAGCTGGCGCATGGCCTCGACCGTGTCGACCTCGTCGAGGATCAGCTCCTCCTTCTCGCTCAGCTGGATCGCCATGAGACTCACGAGCAGCTCCTGCACCATCGCCTCCGCGACCAGCACGCGCGGAGGCGTCTGGCCACGCGGCCACTCGTCTACGTCGCTTCCGTCGCGCGCGTCGTCGTGCAGGCGCTGCATGCGCCGCTCGCACACGCGGATCACGACGTCGAAGAGGTCGTCGCTACCGTGTTTGCTGCGACGCGCGTCGCTGCGCCAGTCGAGCGCCGCGCTACCGCTTGGCGACGCGGCGGCTGCGGGGGCCGCTCGCTGACGCTTCGCTGTCTGCTGCTTGCGCGCCACAAAGTCCATGATTTGCACGAGCAGCTGCTGCAGCAGCTCGCGCTCGCGGGACTCGGGCAGCTGCCGAGTGCCATGACACGTCACCGGCGATGGCTCGCGGCGTCCGCGGGATGTGTTGATGTTCGCGGCGCTGCGACTGCCGCGGAAGGCGCCGTCGCTGCGCTCCATGGGTGTGTGCGCGTGTGTGTGTGTGCTGCCGGCGCTGGCGGCGGGTGAGGAAGCGGCGCCGGAATGGCTGACGACGGCTCGAGGCAACTTCAATGTTATAAATGAAAACTTTATGGCTATAATCGTATTTTTCATATTTACAGTTGAAGAGGAGTGAATGTCACAAGAACCCTCAAGGCGATGCGGGCTCGAGCACGTTCGCCGTCGACACCTTCGTCGCGGCGCAGCAGCAGCGACGCGCGCTCGCCTGCGACTGCGGAGGGCAGCGTAGAATGCGGCTGGACGCACCGCAATCCTGCCGCCACTGATGGCGCACGCGTCGGCTCTGGACGCAGAGGGCATCGTGACGGCGACGCTCGCTGCGCCACGTTGAACCGCCCGTTCGGCGTATGTGCCTTGAACAGCGGCGCGCTCGCGTTCACAGATACGCACGCACGTATTCTTGCGTGCTTCCATTGCTGCTGCGGTTGGTTGGTCGAGGGGCAGCTGGTTGGTCGCGCGAAGATAACCGCGCTTGCCAATGCTGTCACGCGCAGAACAACGCCGTGCGCTTCGTGATACGCGAGGAGAATCAGGGCCGAGAGACGCAAGTCGTGCGCACGCTGGGCAACACGGAACTGCTCACACCCAAGGGGATATGCGCCTCCGAGGACGGACGGTACCTCTTTGTGTGCGACAGCGGCCACCACAAGATCAAGTTTGCAGCGCTGCCTGCCACCTCCGCGCTCGCGCGTCCCGAGGAGCTGCTGTCCGGGATCGAGATGTTCGTGTTCGCTGGGAACGGCAAGAAGGCGTGGCGCGACGGCCCCGTGCTGGACTGCAGCTTCGATTCTCCCGCCGGCGTCTGCCAGCGCGCCGACGGGACGATTGTCGTCGCGGACACGGGCAACAACTGCATACGCCACATCCTCCGGTCGACAAAGGGGGTGCTGATGGTGCGCACGATCGCAGGAGGCCTTGCCTCGTATCGCGTCCCCGGTCACGAGCGTGCCGTCGAGAGCTCGGACCCGGACGAGCTGCGGCGGTTCATGAGGCGAAATGCGGGGTACCGAGACGGCCGTCGCGCGCTGTTTCGGAGCCCGTCCGATGTCGTCGAGGGTCCGCACGGTGAACTCCTGGTGGCAGACACGATGAACAACTGCATTCGCGGGCTGATTCCATCCAGCGACGGGGGGGTGTCTTGGATCGCCCACACAGTGTGTGGCGTCGTGGAAGGCGGATACGTCGACGGGAGCTGTGAAGTCGCCGCGTTCCGCCAGCCAATGGGTCTGTGCATGGGTCCGCGGGGGACGTTCTTTGTGTCGGATCGAGGGAATCGGTGTGTTCGTCAGGTCGGCGGCTGCCTCGCACAGCACAGCGAGCGGCGGAGCGACAGTTTGGCGTACATGTGGGTGCGCACGATCGAAGTCGGCGTGATCCCACGGAGTGTGCTGGAGGCGCCAGTCACGACGCTGGAGGAATGCGCGGTCGAGCACCTTGGATATCCGCTTGGTCTATTGCACTTGGGTGCCAACGACAACCGCCCACGACCGCTTCCAGGAAGCGAGGTCAGCGATGACAGCGCATCGACACTCGTCGTATGCGACGGAGGGAGCAACGTCATCGAGTTCCTGTCGCTCAGCAACGCAGTCAGGGGAGTTGGGATCACGAGCGCCTGGAAGTCTGGTCCCAGTCCAAAGTCTCGACGGATCATTCCTACTAGTACGATACCGGTCGAGCCGTCTTCTTCTCCGGTCCGAAGCAAGTGCTCGAGCTTCAACGAGATCCTGGAGGCGAGCGTGTGTACAGATGCAACCCAGTCGAAGCGATCGAGCCCGGAAATTGACAGCTTGGGCGGGTGCGGCGGGATACTGTTGATTCAGTCTGTTGCGGGTTCGATGCGGTCTCATGCTCTGTTTCGTGACGGTTGTTGCATCCTCCAGCTTGAGCCTCGATGGAGAACGCACAAGCAACCAAGATCCCGAAACGCCGAGGCAATGCGCTTGCGAGTGCTCACACAAATGCGAACAAGTGAGTCTTGCTACGTTGTGCTCTTGCGCATACGCGCGTGGGGGCTCATACGATTATTGATGTCTCGCAGCTTCGGGCCACGAATGCTGCTCTGCAGCTTGAGAACGCGCGTCTGAAGGAGCTCTTGCACCAAACATTTGAAGAGGTGCATGCGCTCTGCTTGGTCGACTGGTGGGCAGCTGTGCTAACAGCGGTGATGACGGTGGCGCTCACTTCTTCGTTGCTTCATCAACAACGCGAGGTCGCTTCAGATCCAGTTCGTGAACGCCAAGTTCGAGTCGACTAGCCACTCGGCTCGGAACGGAGCGTCGAGGAGGCTCTAGCTCTCTTCAGTCTATCTATTGCTCGGTTCGAGACGCCAAGCTTGCGTGCGCTTCCATCCATCCCAGAGAACGACCCTACCTTGCACGGTGTCATTTGGCTGGCTGCCATTGCTCCAGCGCGTGGAGGACAACGCCGTGAACCATTGACTGTCCGATGACGACGACATAAAAAGTTGATCACAGAAAACTAAAAAAACTCGCTCATACAATTTTAATTGGCCGCCACAGAATCACCTTCGACATCCCATCGAAAATCACGAGTCACACCCACCCAAGCAGCCAGCATCACGCCTCGCCTCGCACGACAATGGCCGCGTCTCCGCCGCGCATCGCCGTCGGTCTCGTCGGCTACGGCCTCGGCTCGAGCGTCTTCCACGCCCCGCTGCTGCTGAGCTCTGGCAAATTCGCCCTCACGCACGTGCTCGAACGCTCGACGAGCAAGAGCGCGGCGCTGGTGCCGGCGCCGCAGATCGTGCGGTCGATGGACGAGCTGCTCGCCGCGCCCGTGGAGCTCGTCGTGATCTCCACGCCGACGCACACGCACTTTGAGCTCGCGAAGCGGGCAATCGCCGCCAAGAAGCACATCGTGGTGGACAAGCCGCTTGTGCTCGCGGCGGCACAGGCGCAGGAGCTCGTGGACCTGAGCAAGGCGCACGGCGTGCTCTTCACAGTGTTCCAGAACCGGCGCTGGGACAGCGACTTCCTCACCGTGCGCGCACTCGTTGAGGCCGGCGCGCTCGGCGAGGTGCGCAAGTTCGAGGCGCACTTTGACCGGTACCGCCCGGCGCTCAAGGGGTACTGGAAGGAGAAGGCGGAGCTCGGCGGCGGCGTGCTCTACGACCTCGGCGCGCACCTCGTGGACCAGGCGCTGCAGCTTTTCGGGGAGCCGGACGACGTCGCGGCGGACGTGCAGATCCAGCGCGCGGGCGCGGAGAATGACGACTACTTCCGCCTCGAGTTCAAGTACCACGGCCGCCCGCAGCTCGAGGTCGTGCTCACAGCGGGCATGCTCGTCAAGGAGCGCGGGCCAAAGTACACGCTTGAGGGCTCGCACGGCACGTTCGTCAAGTTCGGCGAGGACGTGCAGGAGCCGCAGCTGGCGGCGGGCAAGCGCCCGGGCGACGCCGACTACGGCGAGGAGCCGGCGAGCTCGCACGGCACGTTCGTCGGTCTCGACGGCGCCACGCAGGTGATCCCGAGCAAGACGGGCTCCTACGGCGTGTACTACTACAACATCGCGGCGGCGATCCTCTCGGGCGAGCCGCTACTCGTGGACCCGGCCACCGTCGTGCCCCAGATCCGCATCCTCGAGGCGGCCAAGAAGACAGAGCGCGTGAACCGCCAGTGAGTCAGTCTTCCGTGTGTGTGTACGTACTGTACATTGCCCACCACACAGTCAGTCCACTCGGGTCACTGGATCGCTCGACCACTACGGTACCTCCAAAAGAAACCGCATCGTTGGTTCTCTTGCTGTACGGCGATGCCCAATGCTCGAGGGTGGCGGCCGATCAACGACAATTTGGCGGCGGTCAACACACGATCTCCGCAAGAATATTGTTGTGGAGATGGGCCCCAATAATAATAATAATGGAGAACACAAGTGTGTGTGACGAGCAAGCAGCTCATTTGGAAACTTGCGGTGGTGCTTGCAAGCAGGAAGCAAGTTGGAAGCGGCAGGCGCTCACCCCCCCATGGCGCGCAAGAAGGCGAAGAAAAAAGGCGCCGAGCCAACAGCAGCAGCAGCTGCTGCGGGACCCGACGCGGCGCCACTCGCGGGCGACGCGCTCGCCCCCCGCCGCGCGACTGCGCCGCCGCCGGCGCCACTCCACTCGGTGCTCTTCGACTCGGCGACGCTGCAGCAGGCGCTCGAGCTGCAGGCGCAGGAGATGGAGGTGCTGCAAGCGATCTACGACCGCGACCTGGTGCTCCAGACCGCCACACGCGTGTACAACTACATCTTCACGATCCGGCTCTTCTGCGAGTCGTTCGGCGCCGATGGTGCCGCGGCGGCGGGCGCAGCCACCGCCGAGGTGCTGCTGCACGTCGACTTTGGGCGCGCGTACCCGCTCAAGCAGCCGGCGAGCGTCGCGGTGGAGATGCGCCACGGGCTCTCGAAAGCAGAGACGAAGCGGCTCGCGCAGGAGCTCGAGGCGCTCGCGCACGCGAAGCTCGGCGACGCCATGACGTACGACCTCGTCGCGCACGCGACCGAGTTCCTTCAGGAGCACCTGAAAGACCAGACGTCGTTCTTCGACCAGATGATGCAGCGCCAGCAGGACCGCGAGGTGGCGCAGAAGCGCGCCGAGGACCGGCGGCACGCGCTCGAGGAGGCGCAGGCGCGCGCGCGGAACCAGGAGCTGCTCGCGGTCATCGACGCCGAGCGGCGGCGCAAGCAGGAGACGCTCAAGCTCAAGACGCGCCGGCGGCGGCGGCACCGCTCGAGCATCGACCTGGCGGGCGCCAGCGGCGGCGACGACGAATGCGAGAGCAACGGGAGCGGGGGCGAGAGCAGCAGCGGCTTCGTGTCGACAGTCGCAGAGTTGCAGGCCGAAGACGCGGAGAAGCGGGCAGCGAGCAGGTCCGGCTCGGAGGACGACGACTCGTCGTCCGCGGCGGGCAGCGAGCACCCGCACTCGCGGTACCACGGGGACTTTAAGGAGCTCGGGCTGCTCGGCCGCGGCGGCGGCGGCGAGGTCGTCAAGGTGCGCAACCGCCTCGACCGGCAGCTCTACGCCGTGAAGAAGGTAAAGCTCGACCCCGAGGACCCGACGATGAAGAAGAAGATCCTGCGCGAGGTCAAGACGATCTCGCGCATGCAGCACAGGCACATTGTGCGGTACTTCCAGGCCTGGATCGAGGGCGACAGCGGCGGGCTCAGCGACGAGGACGACGACGAGAGCGACGAAGCCGACGCCGCCGACGACGAGAGCGAAGACGAGGAGCAGGCGTCGCTTGAGCACACGAGCGAGTCGTCGACCGCGCGCGCGGGGTCGTTGGAGCTCGAGGCGAGCGCGACGGACGAGGAGGACGACTGGCTCGGGTCCATGAACCGCAGCGCGGGCCTCTGGTCGACCTCCAAGCACGACAGCCGGTGCAGTTCCAACCCGTTCCACGCGCGCGTCAACTCTACGTCGATCTGCGACGACGACGACGACGACGACGACGACGATGACGACGACGGGTTCGACTGGGACCGGCTCGAGGAAGCGCCGGGCGGCGACGGGGACTTCGAGGACTCGAGCGACGGCCCGCGCTTCGCGCCGCCGCGGCGGAAAGCGCTCGTGCGCACGAAGAGCGCGCAGTCGAAGGACCGGCGCCGGAGCGAGCGGCTGTACATCCAGATGGAGTTCTGCGAGGGCAAGGCGCTGCGCGAAGTGATCGACAAGGGCTCGCTCTGGCGCGAGCCGGACAAGATCTGGACGCTCTTCCGCCAGATCCTCGAGGCGATCGCGTACATCCACCGGCAGGGGATCATCCACCGTGACATCAAGCCGCCCAACATCTTCCTGGACGCCGAGGGGACCGTCAAGCTCGGGGACTTTGGCCTCGCTGTGCGTCCCCCCAGGGTCCTGGACGACGACGACGACGACGACGACAGCGGAGACGCTGCAGCAGGCGACGCCAGCGAGAGTGGCAATGGTGACAGCGCAAGTGGCGGCAACAACCCGTCGAGCGGGTTCCTCTCGGCGTCGTCGGGCGCCTCGGCAGCCGAGCTCTACGACCGGCTCAAGTTCGAGACCCTCGAGAGCACGCGCGTGGCACCGCCGCGGCCGCGCGCGCCCGTCCCCCTCGAGCTCCCGACGAGCTTTCTGTCGGCGTCCGAGGCGGAGAACTCGAACATCACGACGGGCGTCGGCACGGCGTTCTACCGCGCGCCCGAGCAGGAGCGCGAAGGCCAGCGGTACAACCACAAGGCCGACATGTTCTCGCTCGGGATCCTCTTCTTCGAGATGTGGTCGCCGCCGTTCACGACGCTCATGGAGCGCGCGTACGCGCTCTCGGGGCTGCGCGAGCGGCACGCGCTGCCGCCGGCGTTCCGCGCGCCCGAGCCCGTGCGCGAGATCATTTTGTGGCTGTGCCAGCCGAGCCCGGCGCTGCGGCCGGCCGCCGCTGAGCTGCTCGCGAGCACGCTGCTGCCGGCCAAGATGGAGGTCGAGGGGACGTACCTGAAGGAGGCGCTGGAGACGCTGTCGAACCCGGAGGGCCGGTTCTTCGGGCAGCTCATCGACGCGCTGCTCACGCAGGAGCCGGTGCCCCACGTCGACTACACGTACGACCACGTCGAGTCGGTCAAGACGCGCGGGTACATGATCGAGCTCCGCGCCAAGGCGCACGTGAAGAGCGTGCTGCAGGTGGGTGGCTTGCTGGTTCGTCGTCGTCGTCGTCGCCAGTATGGGAGGGAAGCTGACAGTCTGTGTGTCTGTGCTGCTCGTCGTCGTCGTCGCCTCCCCCCCCCTCTAGAAAGTGTTTGAGCGTCACGGCGCCGTGGAGCACACGACGCCGCTGCTCATGCCGCGGGCGCAGGAGCACAACTTCACGGGCGTGCCGCTCCCGACGCCCCCGAGCGCGTGCGGGCTGCTGGACAGCGCCGGCGTGTCTGTCACGCTCCCGTTCGACCTCACAGAGCGGCTCGCGCGCTTCGTCGCGCGCCACAACATCTCGCGCCTCAAGTGCTTCCAGTTCGACCGCGTGTACCGCCGGAGCGTCGTCGGGGGCCACCCGCGCGAGCTCCTCGAGGCGGACTTTGACGTCATCTGGGACGACCGCGGGCCGCCGAGCAGCAGCTGCTTCCTCGAGCTCGAGGGCATCGAGGTCGTCGCGGAGGTGATCGGCGCGCTCGCGGCGCCGCTCGGGTCGTACTACCTCCGGTTCAACGACGCGCGCATCACCCGCGCCGTGCTCGAGCTCTGCGACGTGCCGCCGAGCGCGCGCCGTGAGACGCTCAAGCTGCTCGCGAACGAGGTCTCGGGCCGCGTGCACGCGGGCGTCGCGTCGACGCTGCCGCTGGCCGCGATGAAGCCTGCGCGGTTAAAGTTCGTCGCGCGCCGGCTCACGGCGCACGGCGCGGCGCAGGCGACAGTCGACGCGCTCGTGCCGTTCTTCCAGCTGCCGGAGGACTGCGCGGCGGCGCTCGAGGCCATCGAGCACGAGGTCCAGAAGCTCTTTGCCAAGACGCTCGCGCTCAGCAAAGCTGCGGGCAGCAAGGGCAGCAGCAGCAGTAGCAGCTCGACGGCTCCGGCGGCGGCGGCGGAGCGCAAGCTGTCACAGCGGCGGGACGCGCAGCTGCGCCGGCTCGTCAAGGAGTGCGGCGAGGGCGTCGCGGCGCTGCGCGGACTGCTCGACGGCATGGCGTTCCTTCGGCTGTCGAGCCAGCTGTGCACGCGGCTCGACGTGGGGCTGAGCCCTCGACCGGAGCGGTACGCGTCCGGGTTCATCTTCCAAGCCGTGCTCACGGGCAGCACGGGCGGCGGCAACACGAGCAGCAGCGCCGCGGCGGCGCCGGCGGCCACCGCGACGCAGGTGATCGCGGAAGGCGGGCGGTACGACGCGCTCGTGACGCGGTTCAAGCTCCCAGCAGCGTACGTGAAGGCGTCGGCCGTGGCAGCGATGGGTGTGCGCTTCTCGATCGACAAGATCGTCGCGTGCGCGGCGGCGGCGCTCGCGCCAACCGCGCTCGAGCCCCGGTCCGCGTGCGCGGACTTTGTCGGGAGTGGCGGCAGCGCGCGCCGGATCCTCGTGTGCACGGCCGGGAAGGCGTCCGACACGGTGCTGCTGCGCATGCAGATCGCGCTGCTGCTCTGGCGCCACGGACTCGGCGCGGACTACCTGCACCCGGACCCGATGCACTTGGAGGACCTCGAGGACTACTGCCTGCAGCACGGCATCCACTGGATGGTCGTTGTGCAGAAGCACCTGCTGCGCGAGAAGAAGCAGGTCAAGATCCGCGCGGTCAAGAGCCCGTCCGAGGCCGACGCGGTCGTGAGCGCCGCGTCGCTCGTCGACGCGATGGTCGAGCTGCTCGGGAGCGCCAAGAGCAGCCACCTTGCGGACGCGCTCGACGCGATGGGCACAGGCGGTAGCGGCGGCGGCGGTGGCGGTGGGGGTAGCGGCGGTGGCGCAGGTCGCGACGGCGCGGGCAGCGGGGGCTTCCAGCCGATCTTCGACGTCAAGGTCGTGGACGGCAAGCACTTTATGCGGGACGCGAGCAAGCAGCACAAGCACAGCTGGCAGGACAGCCAGAAGGTCACGCGCCGCGTGTCCAAGTGGATCACGTCGAGCTTCTCGTCCCGCGGCGAGGACGCCATGAAGGTCCTGTCCGTCGACCTCCCGTTCGCTGTCGTGCGGGAGCTCTCGTCCGCGCTCATGGACCACGGCGCCGACGGGCTCGAGGGCGTAACCGCGACCCACGCGCGGTACCGCAAGCAGCTCCGACACGCGACCGACGAGCTGCTCGCGCTCACGCCGAGCGGCGGCCGCGAGCGGTACGTGCTGCTGCACAGCCTCGTGGACGACCGGTACGACCTCATGTCGCTCGCGCACGCGTCCAAGTCCGGGCGCAAGCACTCAGCGTCGACCAAGCGCAGCTGAGTGAATGGATGCGTGTGTGTTCAGTAGTATGCAGCACGTCTGCGGGCGTCGTCTAATGCGTGGACCAAGCAGCAGCAGCAGCTCTGCGCCACTAGCCACTGGCTACAACCCATCAGCCAGTCAGCGCTGGCACACTCCCACAGATTCTAGGCAGTCGAGATGGTCGGGCCCTTGCGGTCGCTCTCTGTCGCGCTGTCGCTCTTCTCGTGAGGCGAAGGCGCCTACTGCTCGTCGACCTTCAGGCCGAGGCTGCGGAAGCTGCAGGTCGACACGCAAAGAGTGGTGAGTGGCGAGCGGAACAAGAGTGTGTGTGCGGGTGAGCAAGTGGGCTCCCCCCTCCTCCCTCCCTCCTCCAACAGCGCAGAACGTACGTCTTGGCTTGGTTCTCGTAGACCTGCTCGACCTGCTGGCGGAGCTGCTCGTTCTCCTGGATGGCGCGCTGGAG
>SMMQ01002975.1:7934-48484 GCA_008271595.1 [Pythium] brassicae (nom. inval.) | reverse complement strand
GGAACACGCTGACAAGGGGGGGGGGGGAGGGCACAAGTGCAGTGGGGCGGGGTCAGTACCCCCTTCCAGCCAGCGAGCTTACACGCTATGTCCGCAGGAACGCACCTCTGCATGACCTGCTGGAGCTCCTGCTGCAGCGCTGTCACCTCCGCGTCCGCAGCGAACTTCTCGAACGCCGCCTCGACAGTCTGGCGGCTCCATCGGCGCTTGCCCACGACCTCCTGCTCAAGCGCCTCCATCATCTGGAAGAGCTGCTGCATCAGCGCCTGCTTGAACTGCGCGTCCTCGAGCTCGATGCCGTTCGTCTTCATGTACGAGCGCATGGCGTTCTCGATCTCAGGGATTTGTTTCTGCCCACACGAAACACAGGCGACCCCGTCGCTCTCTCAGTCTCAGCCACTCGGGACCATCACATATGCCAATACACCCACACATGTGCAGCAGAGGACGCACAAAGAGCTGCTGCACTTGCGCCAGGAGCTCCCGGAAGAAGCCCGCGACCTCTGCCTGCGACAGCTCCTGGAAGGCGGCGGGTGCGCGGTTCGAGGCCCCCGACGGCGCAGAGGACGCGTCCCACCACATTTTGCCCACGCCAACGATGGCGCCGACGATGGCCACGCCAGCCACGATGCCCGTGACGTCGCCTGCGCGGTGCGGCGGCAGCTGCGGCTTCGTGAGTGACGCGACGCCGCGGGCTGCGGGCGGGAATGACGCGGCGCTGGAGCTGCGCAGCGCGGAGCGGGCGGCGCGCTGAGGCTGCTGCTGCTGCTTGAGCGCGGACGCGGCGGCGCGGCGAACGAGTGCTGGGAAGACCATGGCGAGCTTGAGTGAGGTGGCAAAATCGCGAATGCCAGTCAATCAGAGCGCGACCGCTTTCGCCAGGAAAACTCGGCGTTTGTATGTGCAGAAAGGAATTGACTGATGCGACAGGAATCAACACGTTGGCAAGAACTGTGACCGGGTGAATGAACGATGGTCCCAACAATCGAGTGCCGCGAACGCCTCGGGTGTGCACTGACGGATGATACTCTCGTATCGCGAAAACGACGTCCACGGCTTCAATACGCGACTTCCCGCTCGATCGGTTGTCGCGCGTCATGCACGCCCACCTCCTTCGGTGGCGCTGAGCTTCGCAGAGGGTGTTTCGGAGAGGTACTGTAGTTCACCCTGCTCGCACCGATGAAGTGGATCCACAACGGCGACGTCGCGAGCAGCGTGCACTCCACATTGAAGGACGTAAAGTCCGATCCTGGACCCAGCAAGGCTGGGAGCTGTCTGAGCGGGTTCTCGCTGGCAACAAGCACCAAGTATATTTGGCGAATGCTCTCCATCTCGGGGAGCACCTGGAGGTGGTTGCCCGTATTCGCGTCGGAAGCATCATCAGCGTCTTCGGGAGCTCTTGGAGCAGCGAGTGCTCGATGTGCACGATGGCCATTTGACACCGCTTGGTGCGGTGGTCAGACGGCAAAGTAGTCAGGTTCGCCGGCCGTCCTGTTGGCGCAGCGGCTTGAGCCTGAGCGCGCCGTGCACCTCGATCCCGCCCACCATACAATGCCTGGGTGATCTGACGCTTGAGATGGAAGTGCTCTAGCAAGTCGTTCAAGATTCGCGTCATGTTGGTCCGATCAATCACAAGAGCAGCCAGATTGGGGCGCGTGGCCGTGGAGATCACGCTCTTCTTGCTTCACTCGACGTTGGGAAACTCTGGAAGCGCCGCGGTATCTTCAGCTCCGAGCGGTGTGTGATCGCAAGAGCCACGATCGTCTTGGAGTCAAGTTGGCTCCGCGAATCTTCATCGGGGCTCTTGGTGTCCAGTCGGTAGCAGTTGTGGATGTACTAGTACACGGGTACATGGATACTCGGAAGTGAACCAAGCGTTCATGGCGAGTCTGCAGCCACGCACCTCGTGCCGGTTCCTCGCGGTCGCATGACTGTGCAAGCACCAGCACTGCGAGTCCAAAGCAAGGCCGGTCTCCACGGCCTTCCTTGCGGACCTGACCGCGTCGAGCATGGTGTTCGTAACGAAACGCCAAGGTGACCACCACCAGCATAGGTGCTCAAGCACCATCTATCTCTTCATTGCGCGAAGAGAGGATGGCGACGTTCAAGGCTCGCTTGATCCTCGATCTTTGCATCGAGGACAAGGCACCGTCTCGGTGCTCACTGGCGGCGTGTTGTTACTCACACTCGCTTGCATATCGTTCGCGTCCGCAGTCCGCCGAGGCGAGTTCGTGAGTGCACGAGCTCGTCATTTGTGCAGCGTGTGGTTACACACGCGCGCTGTATGGTTCGCTTCGCATCGCACCGATACTGTTCACTCGCTGCTTCCTTGACTCGCCGACAAGTGATCGATCACTGATGAAATCGAAATCAGTTGCGTGACAAGCACTCGTTCTAAGAGCACCGGCGTGTGTTCATCGCGAGCGGAGGTGGCGGTGCTCAATTCGATCGCCTGGTGTTAGTGCGCGCACTTTGGGCTTCGACGGCCGTTTGCGCTGTCGCCATCACTGACACTCGGTGCCACGCGGGACAGCGAAGCGCCAGAAGAGTCGGAGCTGTGCATCCATCGTGTCCGCTTCGCGACGGGACCCTCGACACACCTGGCGGATCACCAGCCGATCGGCCACGGCAACTTCCCCGAATACACTCGACTCGACGCTGTATCGCCAGATCAAGGCGGGACTCGAAAAGCGCTCGCCTGACCAGCCGGCGACTGATAACTCTGCCTCTTTGCAAGTTGCCGTCTCTTGCAAGTTCATGTGCAATTGCAGCAGATGACTTTGAAGCAACTTCAGTATCTTCGAATCCACAATTACAGACTGGCCTCTCTCACTTCACTGCGAGCATGCTCCGGCTGCTTGCCAGGAAGATCGGTCGGACATTCGCGCGCTATCTCTTGAGTGCGCCAGGAGGGGTGCGTGCTCTCAGTCGGTGCGGATGGAGGCGGATGTCTCGATCTGCATTCAGACACACACAGCGCACTCCGGCTTTTGCTCAAGGTGGCAAGTGGCCTTTACTCTGAGTTTCGTGAAGAATCCTGGGTCCGTTGGCAACAGCGCGCGGAGCAGAAGATTGCCACGGTGGCGTTCCAAAGCGAGTTCGCCGTTCGCTCGCCGATGGATGACCAGCCAGTTAGTCGCTCAGCCGGCGCCGCTTTGCCGGTGCCACGCGGCCCAACCAGATCTCAAAGAGCAGCGTTGCGTGCTCTCTCCTTTCTTCTTGGCTTTCTCCCTCGATCTGTGGATCGCAGGCGATCGATCGGTCGATCAGTTATCGCTCGATCGCTCGATCGCTGTTCTCTCTTGCCTGCTTCGACGCAGCATCGAGGCATCGCGCGAAGAAGAACCCGTAGCATGACGTATCTTCTCGTGTAGCAGGGACGGACCATCATGAACTGGCTTCTTGACGCTCTGCAACGAGTCAGACTCTTTTCCATGTCTTGTCTGCTGTCCTGAAAGGTCGGTGTATGTCGCCTCGCGAGATGGAGGTGGGCCGAGGTGGTGGTGGTGGCACATTCACCTGAACTGCAGCAGGAAGGCGGGCTGCGAAATGCGCGGATCAAATGTTTGCCAGGAGCAGTGTAGCAGCCTGCCGGTCGGCCGGCCATCGGGAGCTCTCGCTCTCTCGCCGCATTGTTCGCATGTGTGGATTGCCTTGCTTTCGCACGCTCTGGACGAGCTTTGGTTTGGATGAAGACGACAAACGAGTGCTGCTGAACTGAACTCTTGCAAAGCAGCTGGTGACCCGCCGCTGCTTTTCCATCTTCCATACAAACGCCGACATAAAGTCGCTCTCCAGTATTCGGCGCTCGCGCTGCTGACGGCGTGCCACCAGCTGTCAATTCATAACCACTGGTGCAGGGCTCGGGGCTCGCCTACGCTTTGCTTGCTCTGCGAGCGCAGCGAGAAGGCGACGGGGGAGCGCTCGGAAAGCGCGCGCCGCCATTAGCACACACAATCCGATTCGCGCGCTCTCGCTCACCGCCGCCCGCCTCGTCCGTCCGTCCGTGGTTCCATCAGTCAGTCGTCCACCCACCCGCTCGCACACAATGTCCACGGGCCTGCACTCGGCACGAGAAGAGCTCGGGCTGCCGAGCGTCGCGCCGCACATGAGCGCCGGCGCCGGCGGTGCCTTGTCGAGCTTCATGGGGCTCAGCGCGCAGCACCCGCCGTCCCACCACCAGCAGCAGCAGCACGACAGCCACAACCACGCGCTGCAAAAGCCGCTCGCGCTCAGCCCGCGTTCGTTCGGCATGGACGACCTGCGGGACTTTTGCGGGCCGCTCGGCACGTTCAAGACTGGGCTCACGCCGCGCTTCAGCACGGGGCTCACACCGCGCTCGGGCTTCACGCCGCGCTTCAGCACGGGCTTCACGCCGCGCATCAACATCACGGGCTTGAGCCAGCAGCAGCAGCAGCAGCAGCAGCACCAGGCGCAACACCAGCAGGCGCAGAGCGACACGAACGCGTTCTTCAGCCGCAACACGGGCTTCTCGCCGCGCGCCTCGGACGTGCCGCAGAGCCAGAAGATCTCGCCCACTGGCTTCACGCCCAAGGACGTGTCCGGCATGAAAATGCGGTACCCGGGGTCGTTCACCGGCAGCGCAAGCGGCAGCCCGCAGAAGCACGCGCTCGGCCAGCCGCTGCACCACCCGCAGCTGCACCACCACCAGGCGTATAGCCAGCACCTCCAACCGCACCACCAGCACCAGTCCCACCACCCGGGGCCGCACGCGCACCAGCACGAGTCAATGGGCCCGAGCGACCTCGCGATGAACATGTCCATGTACGAGTACATGAGCCGCCCGACGCTGCACCCGCCGCCGCACCCGTCGTCGGTGGCGCCGGCGCTGCACCACGCGCCGGGAGACCACTCGCGGTCGTCCAAGACGTCGCCCGTGTCGGACAAAGGCGGCTCGGACCAGGAGGACATGGACGAGCGCCGGCGCATGAAGAACCGCGAGCGCGTGCGCAAGTGCCGCAAGCGCAAGCAGGACCGGCTCAACTTTCTCGAGGACCGCACGGCCGAGCTCGAGAAGGAGAACCACCAGCTCAAGAGCAAGGTGGCGCGCCAGCTCGCAGCGGCAGGTGGCGTGGCCGCGGACCCGCTGAGCGAGGCGCAGCTCGCGGAGCTGCGCGCCAAGCAGAACGCGACCATCGCGGCGTACGTCCGCGCGCACAACGAGGCCGAGAGCGGCGCGTTCGACGCGACGGCGCACACGATCTGGACCGAGCGCGCCGAGGTGGCGTGCGGTGCCGGCGGCAGCGCGCTGAGCGGCCTCGAGGCGATCGTGAGCAACAAGCGCGCGAGCCACGCGGTGTTCGCCATGTACCAGATCAGGCAGGTGAGCGTGCAGTGGAAGGCGGCGGGCGACAAGTGCGCCGTGCACTGGGAGGTCGACGCGGCGCTGCGCCCGGACGCGCCGCGCGACGTGCCGCTCACGGCGCCTTTCGCGGACCTCGGCGCGTTCTTCGGCCCGAGCGAGGTGCTGTCGTTCCGCATGACGTCACACGTCACGTTCGACGGCGACCGGATCGCCGAGGAGATCCGGCAGCTCAACCTGCTGCCGATCTCCGAGGCCGCGCTCGCCAAGTTCGCGCAGGACCCGCAGCGCGCGGCGGACGCGCTGCAGTGCCTGCTTGCCGCTGCTGCATAGGGCCGCTCTCGAGCTCCCTCCGCGCGCGCCGGCGCAGCTGTAGGAAGAGATAGAAGGCGACCTCCCAAGTTATTAGGCGCAGCGCAGCGGAAGGGCAGAGGTGCTCGCTCGGTCGAGTGCTTGTCTGTCTCTCTTGTCTGCCGACCTGCGCGCTCACCCATTGTACCATAATGTTACTCACCCCCCCCCCTCCCAGCAAGTGTTTCTGTAGCTTGCACGTGCGTGACGGACAACATGCTGGAAGCACCATTCGACATCATTCATGCAACAACAGTTGCCACTTGAACGCGAACGAGTGTGTGTGTAGAGGACGGCAGGGAGAGTCGGGCGCTTGACAAACGCGACAGGTTGGGATATCCAGTGATCACAGAACGCTGTTCACTTCAGCACCATTCTGTTGATCTTGCTAAAGTGCCAAGTATGCAAAGAGAGCTCTCCAGGCACTGCGGCGACGACGCAGTGGCGTCTCGTGGCGGCTGCCATCGATCGCTGCAGAGCACGAACACTGTGCGCCGGCATCGCCAGACTGTCGAGCGTAGAACGGGCTCACTGGGGGTGACATCGCTTACGCGGGCCAGTAGCCAGCTTGTACCATGATCTCCGGGTACAGGTTGTGCCACTCCTTGATGAGCGGGTGGTACAAGTCCGGGTGCGACTGCATGAACGCCGCAGGGTCCTGGCGCAAACAAAGCGATCGAGAGCGTCAGCTTCTTCTCCTCGCAATCCCGGACAGCGCCGGCGGGCTCTCGAGGCAGCAATCAATCGCAACGCACCTCAGCAAAGCACACAAAGATCGTGGCCACCGAACTGTCGATCACCGCAAGCGGAGTGATGGACACACCGATGCCGACGAGGAAGCCCAACACCGCCAAGAAGACTGTGGTCGGGTCGCACGACAGACCGGCCGACATGGCGTACTCGTCAGCACTCCACCACCACCACCACCACCACCACCACCACCACCAGGCAGCCAACCCAACTACACAGAAACGCACTCGTGCTGTTGTCAAAGTCGACAACGTCGGTCGCCTCGCCGATGATGGCGCCTGCACCAGCGCACACGAGACCTGCGCACATAGCACACTGCGTGTGAGACTCGGCGACACGACGAGCAAGAGGAAACACCATGACGACAACTGAGAGAGAGAGATTGTGTGACTCTCGCGCAGCTCAACGCACCAATGCCGAGCGCAGCGAAGCTGAGCACGTTGCCGATGAGATCGTCGTTGATGATCGCGTCAAAGCCGCGCTGCGAGAAGAGGTCGAAGACCGCCTTGCCCGCCTGCGTGAACTTGTAGCCGTAGATGCCCACGTACACGAACGCCCAGCGGTTAAAGTACTCCATGAGCGACTGGAGACAGCCGAGGATGCACTCGCAAATGCAGCCGAGGAAGCTGCCTTCCTCCCGCTGGCTCTCCGCGAGCGACCGCAGCGCCTGCAGGATCGCGACGAGCAGCGAACCAAAGCAGATCGAGCCGAACGACGTCGTCGTCGCGCGCTTGAGCGACGAGCCCGTTGCGCCGGCCGACTCGGAGTTGTACCAGAACGTCGCGACCGTGCCCGAGACCGTGACGTGCGCAATGTTCTTGAACACCTGGAGCCCCCAGTAGAACGAGATGAGCAGGAAGAAGTACGCAATGTAGTTCGCCGGCGACGACTTGAAGAACTTGGCGGTCGAGCTGACGCACTGGCGGCTGCCGCCGCGGATCTTGCACGAGTTCGAGATGCACTGCGAGCTCGCCGTGCAGTAGTCGCCGTTCTCGAGCGTGCCGGTCGACGTCGAGTCCGTGTCCACGTTGTTCGCGACGCCGAGCAGCGCGAGCGCCCAGATCGCGACCCACGCGATCTGCACGACTGTAAACACGATCGCCACCGCATACGTCGACTTGTGCTTTGAAATCGCTGCCTCGGCCACGCGCAGGTTCGCGACCGCGAACGGGATGCGCGACTGCACGAGGCGCGCGTAGCAAAAGTTGAGCAGCGCGATGACTGCGCCGATGATGCCGAGAAACAGGTTGTTGATCGAGAAGCCGTACGCAGCGACGGCGACCGCGATGCCGACGTTGAACCAGAGCACAAAGTTGATCATGCAGCGCGCGTACGCGGTCACGAGCTTCACGAGCAGCAGCGCGAGCACGACCGAGAGCACGGCCATGGCAAGCGCGATCGCAACCACCTTCTGCGTGTCCTTGCTCGACAGCACGTTCGACGATGACGACTTGGTCGAGTTGCTCGAGGACGAGTCGTCGTCGCTGATCGCGTCGATGCCCCACACGACCTGGTTTCATTCACGTCGCGTGCGTCGCCACGCAGCGTATTGCGTCGTCAGGACACTACGACGGTACACTCCCTCCCTCCAATACGGCACCAGCTCAGCAAACGCACCATCAGGCCGATGATCGCGGCGACGTTGAGGACGAAAACGATCGCGAACGGCCAGTCGCGGCAGCCGGTCGACGGACTCGCTTCCCTGCAGCATTCGCAACGTGATTTCGTACCCGCGTGAGCCCCGTCACACGCGCGTGTTTCTTGGTTCAGACGGCTGCGTATACTGAACAACAACGGCAAACGTACGGCTTGATGGTGTTCACGCTCTGGATGTGCGCGCCCGCCGGCTCGCCGTAGTACCTGCGCCACACCCACACACGGTCCATCGTCAGCACCCATGGCGGGGTCCTACATACAGTAGTCGCTATACCTCATCGACACACAGACAGTTACAGTAACGTACGCATGCTGCTGCTGAGGCGGGTACCCGAGCGGCTGCGCCGGCGGAGGGCCGTAGCCGTAGTTGTACCCCGCGGGCGCTGGCTGCGCGTACGGCGGCGCCGTGTGCTGCTGCTGCTGCCCGCCGTAGCCCTGGTTGTTGTTGTACATGGCACGCTGGGCGTCTCTCTCTCGCTCTCTCTCTCTCTCTGGTCGCTCGCTGTTCGCTTGTTCAGGATGTGCGGAATTCCCGACTGAACCACCTGCGTTTCGGGGACTTTTTCATAGAGTCTGTGGATTGTTACTTTTTGAAGAAAAGGATGCCTGCTTTATTTCACGCCCTGCCTAGTTTGCGACACGAGAGATTCTCGAAACGTGAGCATAGAATTTGCAAGAGAGCGAGCCTTCGATGTGACCTCTGTTGAACGAATACGATGCAATTTGGAAGGCGTAAACTGGCGTGGTAAAATGAAGCCTGGATGAAGGACGACGACACCTTTGAGCGAGCAAAGGAGCGAGAACGTGTTGCACTGCACTTGAGTTCCTCACTCCGCGCTGTGGTCGTGACGCCACGACACCTTTGAAATGCAAGCGCCGCAACCCAAAACAAAATCCTCGTGCTGTGCCGCACTCGGTGCCAGCGCGTGTCGCACGTGCAAGCAAGTCGTCGTAATTGTTTGCTTTGTCTTGAAAGCAGGACGAAGTAATGTGGGTTCACTCGAAGGATTCAAGTTCATGGTGGCCAAAGCAATGCAAACTGCTCTCGAAGTCGGGCGTGTGACACAATGGCAAACTGGCAAACGGGAGACCACCGCCGGAGCACCGCCGCACATGCATTGAGGGGAGCATCGAGAGCAAAAGGCACGCGACGAGGAGGCAAGTGCGGGTTTGGAGGAAGTGGCAGAGGAGGGTCGTCTCTGTGCCACACATCTGCGCCACACCATGCAGCACAGTAATTACCTCAGTAAAAGACCCACAGTGTCTGAGCCAACTCAGTTGGGTGAGTGACCATCGCGTGCCTGCCTGCCCGGCGTTGACAGCCAATAAGCACCGAACTCCTCTTGCCCCCTTCCCCGCCCGACGCGGCACCTGCTGGCTCAACATGGCGCTGCTAATGCCCGACATCAACCTGCGGCGGAAGCGCAAGTACCTCGACGTGCGTCCGCTTGTGTGTTTTCCTGTATGAGGCGCCTCGGTGGTGGTGACCAAGTGCTGAACAGTGTGTTGTGTGACGGCTTCTGCTTCTCCTCCTAACGTGTGAATCCCGCAGCGCTACTGGCGAAAGGTGCTGCATGAGAACCACGAGAGGGTGTCGCTGAAGGGGCTCGTGCCAGTCAGCGTCATCTCCGTGCCAAGGAGCGACTCGTCCGCACACTCACACATCATCGCGAGGAGCCGCGTGTCGGAGCCCGTGGACGACATCGACGCGGTGAACGAGCCCGAGTTTGAGCCGGCGCTGGCGTTCATCATCCGAGACATCCCGGACGACGCCGACCCGCGAGAGTTGACTGGCGCACGCAGCAAGCGGCGCTCGAGCAAGACTGTGTCGTCGTCCTCCAAGCGCAGCGCTGCGGTCGCCGACACCCCGCCGACCTCCTCGGACCGCGACCTGCTCACTATAGCGAACAGCGGCTCGACGCTCGTGTTGTCAACCGGCAGCGCCGCGTCGGCAGCGAGGAGCGTGACGCGGTCAAGCGGGAAACCGCGGTCGAACTCCAAGTTCATCACGCGCGTCAAAGGTGCGTGCAGGACGTGGGGAGAGAGTTGCGTTGCGTGTATTGTGTGTGTGTTGGTCACACAGGCCTACAGGATGCTCAGCAAAGTGCCGCTCTCTCCCTCTCCCTCTCTCTCTCAGGTCAGACGCTGGGCACGCTCATCTACCGCGTCCACGAGAACGAAGACAACATCCTCGAGCTCGACTTCTCGTACCTCGCGGCGCGCAACAAGCGGCTCGAGGCCCACGGCGCGGACCTGGTCGCGCGCGCACTGGCGACGAACCGGACGGTGCTCAAGCTCGTGATGCGGGACCACAACATCGGCGACGCCGGCGCGGCCGCGCTCGCCAACATGCTGCGCGCGAACTCGACGCTCGAGTACATCGACCTGTACGGCAACAACATATCTGACGCCGGCGCGGAGGCGATCGCGCACGCGCTCTACGGCCACGAGTCGGTCACGTACCTGTCGATGTGGAGCAACCAGATCTCGAACCGCGGCGCGCTCGCGCTCGCCGAGGCGCTCAAGTGCAACCAGACGCTCAAGTACCTCGGGCTCGTGCATAACCGCGTCTCGGAGAGCGGCGCGAGCGCGCTCTTGGAGGCGCTGGACGTGAACATTCACCTCGAGACGCTCAACCTCGCGAAGAACCAGCTCGGGGACGCGACGACGTACAAGATCCGAGTCGCGCTCGCACGGAATCGGTGCGTATTGCTGTCTTGTGAGTGTTGTTGTCGGCGGGTGCTGCTGGGAAGCAACGGGCGGTGCTCTCTCGGGGACCGACGCGCAATTGGTGCTGACTGCTGCTGTGCTTCGTGCCGCAGTCTCGAGGCCCCGAAGGTGATTTCAGAGATGGAGAAAGACGAGGAGGAAGTGAGTCGGCGGTTTGCGGAGATGCTGCTGGCTGGCGAGTCGGACAGCGATTCGAGCGGCTTCCACAGCTGCTCGAGCGGGTTTTTGAGCCAGTCGGGGGTCGATCAGCTTGAAGTGGACAGCGATGCGAGTGGCTACTGGGTGTGACGCGCGCCCGGGACGCAAAGGGGAAGGAGCGTAGAGAGAAGGGTGGATGTGAAAGCCGACGTGACTTGGACGCAATAAATACGGTGCTCGTAGCTGCTGCTGCATCGCGACCCTGGAAGCGCGCTGACCCTCGAGAGCAACACCATCGCAGCAACGCCAACCTACGGACTGTGGTAGCCGACGGTGTCAAGTTGAGGGGGCGAGCTCAAGCGGTTCCACGAGAATGCGAAGAACCTCGACGAAGGGCTCTCATCGCCCGGAAAGGCTTCGTGGCAGCTCAAGTCGATGTCCTCGTTGCCCTGGTGCGGGAGGAGCTCTCGGTGCAGTTGAACAGGACTCGAGCTCTCCCCCCAGGCACTCTCGTCGCCGTCCGTCGCCGTCACTCGCGGCGCTTCCTTCATGAGCTCCCAGTCGAGACGATCTTGCGGTGGGAGTGCGTCTTGGAGCAGCAGATCCTGGAGCGACGCATCCCACCACTCGCGACTCTGCTCCGGCTCGTTCTTAATGATCGGGCAATAGGAGTCCAAGTCGAGCTCTTCGCGGACAGACTGCACCAGTTGTTGGGACGCCAGAGCCTCCACAGGCTTCATCATGCTCATGGCAACGTCAGCGAAGCCTGGGAACGCTTTGAGGTCGTTGTGCAGCAGTGTGGCATCGTCGTTGTTGGCCACTGGATCAGCAGCGTCGAACCACCACCCATTCGCATTTGTTGCGTGCGCGTCGCCGCTGTTGCTCCAGTCGCTGCTTGCCGCCAGTCGCTCATCGGTGCAAAGCGACAGTCTTCGCTGCGCCGACGACTTCTCCGCCCCCTCCGTCCTTCGAGCCTTCGGGGTCCGAGATCTGCGTCGTCGCTTCGGAGACAGCGGCTCAAGCATCCTCTCGCGTTCGAGGTGGCGCGAGAGCGTATCGGCCGAGACATCTGCGATGCCAAATGTGCTCGGGTCGTCAAACACCGCGTAGTTGAACTGAACGTGCTTCCTCGCCGATATCTTGTCCGGGACGTCCTCTCGCTCGTCGGCACCATCCGGACTCACGGACACCAAGACGAGATCGCAGCTCGCGAGCACCGAGACGACGTCGTAGACGCGGCGATTGACATCAGCGTGAGCACTGTCGCTCAACAAGCCGAACCCGCGGACTTTCTTCGAGCCGAGGAGGCGGGTGCTGACATCGGGCAGTGCGAGCGCTTGGTCGGCGTCGTACCGGAACAGGATGCTGAGGAACGCGCTTGTGGTTGTCGTCAGACACGGCCACTTCTCGCGCTCCCCTTGCTCCTCGCACATCTTCACCAGCACCGCGTCGATCTCGTCGGCACTCGGTACTTGGAGCGCCGCCTGCCACAGCGTTTCCACGGTCTCGATCGCGGTCCGCCGGGTCTTCGCGAGCTGCCGGATCGCCGCTTCCTTGCCGAAGTAGAGGAAGCTCCCGCCTTTAGTTCCCGTTGCATCGTCGTGCCGGACCCGCTTGATGATCCCGACACCTGGAAGCAAACTATTGTCAGCCGCGTTGGATGCAAGCAAGCTGACGCGATAGTGGAGCGATTGAGCCTGTTGTCCTCACCTTCTAGCACGTGGAGAACGTCGTAGATCCGTCGCTTTCGCGGCACTGCACCCGTGGTCGCGCAAAGAGCAGAGCCACAGCCGGTCAGTCAGACGACATTCTATCGATCGGGATCTGGCGTCATGCGGTGGCTCACCCAGCATGTTGTAGACGTCGCTGGCTGGAACGATGATCGGGAACACGGTGCCAACAGCGCTGAGTTTGCTGCGCTGAACGAGCTCGTGCTCGTTGAAGAACGCGAGCGTGATCTTCGTTCTTGATGCAGCGAGAAGAATCAGATCAACGTCATCGTTGCGCCACACAACCCACACAGCGCACAGGGCCGCCAGCGACGTACATGTCGGCGAGGGTCTTTGCGCTCGCGAGCATGTCTTGGATCCGGCACCACGTGGTCTCTGGAAGCTTGCTCTCTTGCTGAGGCTCGCAATGGCTCCGATCCACGCTGGGGCGAAGGTAGCAGAGCAACGACGGCGAGTGGCAGCGCGTGCGCTTTCGGTTGTCTTTCCGTGCGGCAAACGGCGACAGGAGCCTGCCGCAACTGCCGTCCGCTCCCGACGCGCTGGCCGCTCTAGCGGACGCCTGGAGCGCGTGTCGTGACGGCTGCTGCACAAGTTGCTGCAGTTCAAACCGNNATGTCGTGGGGTGTGAGCACCACAAACTGTATGCTCCCAAGAAGCAGAGAGAGAGAGTTGTGCAAGACGCAAGGGGGGGGGGGGATGAGGACGAACGGACCATTGTGACTGTGATCTCCGGCGCGAACACGTTCCTCACCCCACGAAGCGGATGGGACGACAGCGGCTTGTGCGTCTTCGCTGAGCGCACAGTACGCAGGTTGAGCATCGTGGACGGGGAGGGTGTCGACGTCGCTTCTGGTCGCCCGTGTGCGTGTGTGTGCGGCACGACGGTGAATTCGCGAATGAGCGGCAAGTTCCAAGTGGCGGCGCTGCTTGCTGTGCTTTCCCTTTTGCCACTTTGCTCTCAGGCTACTCGACCAGCACGGGTTCATTTTTCCCTGACTTGCTCGTGCTCGTGCTGGTCCAATTGGGTGTTGTCTTCACTTGAAGTTGCTGTTCGTCGACGAAAAGATCCGGTTTGCATTGTGAAGAGACACACAGATACTCCGAACAGCAGCCTTCCAACACAAGCCATTCCCACACAGTTGCTCACGCAGTTGCGCTCGCTGGTGTCGTACGCTGCATGTGGTTCGTCCGCAGCTGTCACCCATCCGAGCCGGCTTTGATGCGCCATTGCGCCAAACGCGAAGCCACCACCGCGTGTTCCGTTTCGAGACGCGTTGCTCTCGCCTCTCGTTTCTAAATCCGTTGTCGGTCAGAAACGGATCTAATTTTAGCCACTTGCACGCCAAACCAACTAACCACCAGGCCCTCGCTTGTTGGTGCCTGAGCACCTCGTCCTGTCCGTTCCTCCTTGAGAAGAGCAGTCATCGCGTCCCTCATAGTGACAGGAAGCACCCTGGGGGGACAACGAGCGCCACACACCCGCACGATGGCGACGCAGCAAAAAGGCACCGCCGAGTTTCGCGCCGTGCACGTGAACGCACCGGCGCGCAACGCCGAACTTGGCTACTGCGACAACTTCATCGTGACGTCCAAGTACACGCTCGTGTCGTTCGTGCCCAAGTTCCTCTTCGAAACGTTCCGCAAGCTCGCGAATCTCTACTTCCTCGCGATCTGCACCATGCAGTGCGTCCCGGCGATCAGCAACACAAACGGGCAGCCGTCGACGCTGCCGCCGCTCGCGTTCATCATCTTTGTCGACGCGGTCTTCGCCGTGCTCGAGGACCGCAAGCGCCACGTCGCGGACGCGGTCGCGAACTCGCGCCCGACGCTCGTGCTCGACGCGAGCAGCAAGGCGTTCGTTATAAAGCGCTGGGCGGACGTCGTGGTCGGTGACGTTCTCAAGCTCGTCAACCGCGACCTCGTGCCCGCCGATCTCCTCGTGCTCGCTGTGAGCGAGCTGCCGGACGTGCCGCCGTCGGGGCTCTGCTACGTCGAGACCAAGTCGCTCGACGGCGAGACGAACATGAAAGTGCGGTCCGCGATGGAGTGCACGCTCGGCGACATGGGGGCGGTCGAGAACCTGCTCGCGATGCGGGGCGAGGTCCGGTGCGAGCAGCCGAACAACGCGATCAACAGCTTCCAGGGCGTGCTCGAGCTCGAGGGCCGGCCGAAGCAGTCGATCCCGTACGACAGCATCCTCCTGCGCGGCTGCATCGTGCGCAACACGGACTGGGTGCACGGCGTCGTGCTCAACACGGGCCGGGACACGAAGATCATGATGAGCAACTCGGCGCCGCCGTCCAAGATGAGCACGATGGATCAGTCGATCAACCAGTACATCGGTGCACTGCTCGTGGTCCTCGTCGTGTTCAGCGCCGTCGGAGCCACGGGCGCCGTGGTCTGGAGACAGCGCAGCGGCGCGCCGTGGTACCTCGCGCTGGATGAGACGAGCGACAGCGCCGGCGCGGTATGGGTCGTCATGCTCTTCTACTACCTCCTGCTCATGTACCAGTTCGTGCCCATCTCGCTCTGCGTGTCCATGAGCATGGTCAAGTACCTCCAGGCGCAGTTCATCCAGTGGGACCAGCAGATGTACCACGGCGCGACCGACACGTCGACGCTCGTGCGCTCCATGTCGCTCAACGAGGAGCTCGGGCAGATCTCGTACGTCTTCTCGGACAAGACCGGCACGCTCACGTGCAACGTCATGGAGTTCCGCAAGTGCTCGATCGGGGGCGTCTCGTACGGTAAGGGCACGACCGAGATCGGGCTCGCGGCGCTCCGGCGCGCCGGCCAGCCAGTGCCCGCCGCTAGCGCGTCCCCGGCGAAGAACGCGGTGCCGTACGTCAACTTTGACGGCCCGGAGCTCTTCGCCGACATGAAAGGCGGTGCGGGCGCCGCGCAGCAGCGCCGTATCGACGCGTTCTTCACGCACTTGGCCGTGTGCCACACGGTGATCCCAGAGCGCCACGAGAACTCGAGCGCGGTCACGCTCTCGGCGTCGTCTCCGGACGAGCAGGCGCTCGTCGCCGGCGCCGGCTTCTTTGGCTACGAGTTCGTGAACCGCGCGCCAGGAGTCGTGCACGCCAGGATCCAGGGCCAGGACCGCAAGTTCGAGCTGCTCGACGTCCTAGAGTTCACCAGCACGCGCAAGCGCATGACGACGATCGTGCGCCGGTCGGACGGGAAGGTGTGCTTGTACACGAAGGGCGCAGACGCCGTCATCTTTGCGCGCATGGCAGGCGGCGGCAGCAGGAGCGAGGCGGCGCAGCTCCAGGACGTGACGCGGCGCCACATCGACGCGTACGCAGAAGAGGGGCTCCGCACGCTCACGATCGCGACCCGGGAGCTCGCGCCGGCGCACTACGACGAGTGGGCGCGCCGGTTCCACGACGCGCAGAACAGCCTCGCGGAGATCGACAAGCGCAAGAAGGACCTGCCGAACGCGATCGACGACTGCATGGACGAGATCGAGAGCGAGCTCGAGCTGCTCGGCGCGACCGCGATCGAGGACAAGCTGCAGAGCGGCGTGCCGGACGCGATCGCGAACCTCGCGAGCGCCGGCGTCAAGATCTGGGTGCTCACGGGCGACAAGGAGGAGACGGCGATCAACATCGGCTTTGCCTGCCAGCTGCTCACGAACGAAATGGCAGTGACGATCGTCAGCGCCAGGCACTTCCCGACGTCCGAGCTCGTCGAGGCCGAACTCCAGGCCCAGATCAACGCGCGGAGCGCCGAGGTGCGCGCGTACCTTGAGGCCCCAGTCGCGTCGCGCGGCGAGCTCAAGAGCATCGCGCTCGTCATCGACGGCGAGACGCTGCGGCATGCGCTGGGCGGATCCTCTCGGCCGCTGCTCGCCGAGCTCTCGCAGTACTGCAAGGCCGTGATCGCGTGCCGCGTCTCGCCGGCCCAGAAAGCGCAGATGGTCGCGCTCATCAAGGAGTTCGTGCCCGGGGTCCGCACGCTCGCGATCGGCGACGGCGCGAACGACGTGTCGATGATCCAGGAAGCCCACATCGGCGTCGGGATCTCCGGTCAGGAAGGCATGCAGGCCGTGAACTCGAGCGACTACGCGATCGCGCAATTCCGCTTCCTCGAGCGTCTGCTGCTCGTGCACGGGCGCTGGAACTACCGGCGCATGTCGCACCTTGTCGTCTACATGTTCTACAAGAACATCCTCTTCACGGCCGCGCAGTACTGGTACACGCTCCTGTGCGGCTTCTCGGGCCAGAAGTTCTTCCTCGAGACCGGCGTGCAGCTCTACAACATCTGCATGACGTCGGTCCCGATCGTCGCGCTCTCGATCTTCGACCAGGACGTGAGCGACGACCTCGCGATGAAGTTCCCCAAGCTCTACTACGTCGGCCCGCGCGACGAAGACCTGAACCGCGGCATTTTCTCCCTCTGGGTCTTCGGCGCGATCGTCGAGTCGGTCATCATCACGCTCGTCGTCGTCCACAGCGTTGAGAACGCGTCGTACGACGGCGCGAGCGGCTCCATGTGGCTGCTCGGCAACATTGTCTTCACGCTCGTCGTGCTCGTCGCGAACGCCAAGCTCATGCTGTACCAGAACAGCTTCCACGCGCTCAACCACGTCCTGTACTGGGGCTCGTTCGTCACATGGCTACTCGTCGCGCTCGTCGCGGGGCAGGTCACGCAGTTCTCCGACCTCACGTGGGAGAAGATGACCGAGCAGATGTTCATGACGAACGCGTTTTGGGCGCTCCTGCTCTTCACGCCGATCGCGGCGCTTTCGTACGCGTACCTGATCAGCGGCCTGAAGCTCGCGTTCGCCCCCGAGTACTGGCAGCTCGCGAAAGAGGTCGTCAAGTTCGGCCTCGACAAGCAGCTCCTGCACTGGGACGACAACACGAACGCCTCCGTGCCTGTGCCTGTCCGGATCAAGCCGGCCGGCCGGCGCCGTACCCGCCTCGGCCTCGTTGTGCCCACGAACGCGATGAGCGCGCTGGTGCGGCGGAACGTCCTCACGAACCCGCACAACGGCTTCGCGTTCTCGGTCGACGCGCACGCGCACGCCGAGGAAGCCCATCGCACGATGACCGGCGCGTCCACGCGCTCTGTGCGAGAGCCTTAGCAGACCTCGAGCATATACGTAGATAGAGAAGCCTCACGAACCCGACACAGCAGCCAATGCACGTGTGATGATGATCCATAGAGCGTTGTCAGTGGTCCTGGCGCGCGTGATATGCAAGTTCAAAGAACAGCGGACGACTGACTACCGGAACTAAATACTGTTGATATGTTACTACTGCTACAACTAACTAACTACACACTGCGTCTCTGTTTCTCTCTGCGCGCTCGCGTCAGAGGGTCCATCTATCCAAACCACCAACCCCGCCGCCATTCACACGGCCGGAGACACGCGCGCCTTCAAGTTCTGGCGCCGGGCACGGTTCGCAGCGACCATCTCGAGGCGCTTCGGGTCGTTCTCGTAGTCGAAGAGCCGGGACTTGATGCCGTCGAGACGGATCTCCGCGCTCGGCAGCACGAGCGTCGACGACACCGGCGGCGTTGGCGGCCGCGTCGACGCATCTCGCGACCGCGACCGCGCTCTCGTGTTGATCGGGGCGAACGACGGCGCCCGCGGCTGCGACGCAGGCGGCGGCGCTACCAGTGTCGTCACTGCCGATACACTCGCGCCATGGAAGCTGGTCGACGCCGCCGTGATGCTCGACCGTCTCGCGACCGGCGCGGCGAGCGGTGTCCTGCTCGGCTTGTCTCTGCTGTCACCCGTGGAGCCCCGGCGCTCCGATCTCTTCGCCGATTCCGGTTGGTAGAGCGCCGGACTGGGCGAGGTCGTTGCTGCGCACCGAGGACACGTCTTGCGTGTCGTTGGACTGCGCGGCACGCTCGGTTCGCACCGATGGCTGCTGCGCGGCGGGCTGCTGCCAGGCGCCCAACTCGACTCGGCACTCGCAACCGGAGCTGCCGTGCGGGATGGCATCGCCTGCGTGGGAGGCTGGCTCGTCGGCGTCGGTCTGCGCACCGTCGACCCTCTCCGGACCGGGATGCGCGACGGCAGGAGAGTGCGCGGCGCTGGCTTGGAAGACGCTGCTGACGACTTCGTGCCTCTACGCTCGTGCGCAGAACCTGCGACGCGCACTGCGATTGGCTCCGGGACCGTAGCGAGCGGGTCCGCCGCCGCCGGCTGCACGTGAAGCTGCGTTTGCGCCTGGTACTCAAGCTCGTAGTACAGCGCGGCGGCGTCCGAGAGCGCGTCGTCGCACGAGCCGTCAGACACGAACGACGACGAGAGCGAGTTGATCGACGCGGTTTCGTCGTTCGTCAAGAACTCGTCATCGTCATCGTCATCGTCGTCATCAGCGTCGTCGTTGTCGTCGTCGTCATCAGCGTCGTCAGATCCACTGACCTCTCTGTCTTCAACGTCCATCTCGCGGCTGTTGATGTCGTCTGCGAGCTCCAGAGTGGCCGATGCATCGCGTGCGCGCTCCGCTTCGTCGCTGTTGCCCGCCTGGGACGTCTCCAGCAGCGCTCGGGCGACAGTCTCCAGCGCCACTCGCTCCTCTCGCTCTACAAGCGCCAGGCCACAGAGGAGCGCTTGGTGTGCGCTCTTTGGTTCGCCGAACTCCTCGAGCGTCAAGACGCACGGAGCGCGTTTCGCCCGCAGCGAGCGCGAGTACGCCGGCCGCGGGAAGTCGGGGACGCTGCGCGCCATGCCGTTGTATCGGGCGATGAGGTCGCGCACAGTGCCCTCGACCACGTCTGCGCAGCAAGCCGTGTTGCTACTGGCGGTCGCGGAGGCGCCAGCTGCGGCCTCGAAACGCCGCACGAGCGCGACGACGCGCCGCGGCGATGCCATCGCTCTGTGTGTTGCTGCGGGTGAATAATTACGCTATTGGGCACAATCGGACAGCGTCGAGTGTGAGTTGAGGACACGGTTGCCAGAGCGAAGGAGACACGCATGCAGCGTTGGGCGTGCTGCTTGATCTTGCGGCGAGCGAGCGTGGGGCGACGTACGTGGTCGAGCGCGTGGGTTGCTTGAGCTCGAGCGCGGCGCGGTCCGCGTTTTTCAAATCGGCTCAAATCGGCTTTGAACGACATGGCTCGCTCGCTCGATCCGAAGCCACTGAAAGGCAAGTCAAAAGCTCGCAATTTTTACCCAGCAACGGATTTCGAAGGCGCGAAATCGTCGGGTCGAACAAGGCACTTTGGACGTTGTTCCTACTGTGCGACATGGTGGGGGGATCGAGCATGACTCTGACTCAGAGAAGCACAAGGGGCGACCAGAACGCGTTCACGTCCCAGCCAGCAACTTCGGCATTGCTACTGCACCCCGAATGTATGAATCGTGTCTCGGCCGGCAGCTTGGTGCTTAGCGAGCAACAGCGCTGCTCCGACGCCCTCGACACAAAAGGGTTGACAGCGACAATGGCTAACTACCTAAACGAATGTGACACGAAAGATACAATGCCTATTTGCTCAGTTAATGCCCATCACACCCGAGAAAACGCGCGCAAAATCGCCCGCTTCAAAACACTGTGGAATTGTCCGGCTACAACTCGAGCAATGAGTGCTCCGACCTGCCAGGCTGCCAGGCAAGTTTGTGGTTCCAAGATACCCCCGAGCTGCCAACAGGCCTTGCCGCACACGCCCACGCACCACAGGAGTCGGCAGTGGCAGCTCTGGAAGACTTGCGTTTGCGCACGCCAATCGCTGCTCACTTCCGAGTCAAGACAACCTCAGGGCTCAGTACCAGTTCGAGTCTCGCATGAACTCGCGCAAGTCGCAACACCGCCTCGAAACGACATTGCAGACAGGACGAGGAGGAATGCGGTGGTCGGTCGGTCCCCCCTTTTCAGCAAGCGTGCTCACTCGCTTGTCTCGTTAGGTGCTCGTTCGCTCGCTCGTGTACTCGCTCGTGAGCTTGCTTGTCTCTTTGTTCGTGGCGAGAAATTTATCCCCACTGTCGTACGTGCGCGCATGGTGCGGGCTCCGAGACGTTTGCAGCGCACTGTGCTGGTTGAACAGAGCGGTCATCAAAGGCGAAGCGTGTTGTCTCAACGCCAGTGGTGGTGTGAACAAAGATCGTGGAGTTTGCAAACAGTTTCAGTGTACCGACAATGACTGACAGCGTTGACACGCACTTGAGTAGATCGTCTACGAGTGAGCGAGAACCGTCGCACAGCAGCGGATACTGTACCAGAGGCGCTTTTGCAGCATAGCAGTTCGAGTCGACTTGCTACTCGCAATCTGCTCACGTTGCACCACTCGCCTCTGTCTCACTATGCGGTTCTTCGACTTCCCCCAGTTCGACGGCTTCTGGGTCTGCTCCCGTGCACTCAGCACCGGGGTCTGTGCACCGCTTCTTCCTCCACTCGCGCTCCGCCGCGACCTGCGCCTGCAAGAACCCAACCATCGAGTCTGCGAAGCGGTCGAGGCGACTCTCGTGCTCTCGGGTTTGCGCATCGAGCACGCGCTCGAGACGTAGTTGGCGCCGCTCGAGCGCCGCGATCGTCTCGGCCTTCTCTTTGAGCGCGCGCGCCGCTTCTTGGCTGTGAAGCTTCGCGGCGTCCGCCATCTCCTGGTCGAAGCGAAGAGCAACACCAGTTAGCGCCATGGGACAGCACGCGTCAGCCTCCAGCGCACCATACACAAACAGACACACTGTACCCGGATCCGGTCTTCGTAGCTGTCTCGCAGTCGCACCAGCCGGGCGTCCTGCTCCTCCAGTCGCCGCGTCATCGCCCCGAGCTTCTCTTCGCTCCTCGCGCGCTCTTTCTCTGCGGCAGCTAGCAGGTCGTCTCTCGCGCGGAGCTCCTGGAACTGTTTCTCGAGCTCGTCGCGAAGGCCGCGCTGCGCGTCGCCGCTGCTCTGCTGGAGCGACGTGTTCTCATCGCGAAGCCGCAGGATCGTGTCGCTGAGCCGCGCGACCTCCCGCTCGAGGTGCAGTCGCCCGTTCTTCACCTCGGCCACTTGTGCCTCGATCGAGAGCATGGACCGCTGGATGCGTTCCTGGACGTCGAGCTCCCAGTGCTTCTTGAGCTCCGAGACCTCGCGCTCGTGGCTGATCTTGGCCTCGAGTGCGCTCGCCTGCAGGCTCTCGAGCTTGTCTTTGAGACCCGCCGCGCTGCTGCGGTGCTCTTCAAGCTGCAGCGTTGCGTGGCTGAGCTGGCTCGTCAGCGAGCGCACCTCGAGCTCGTGCTGGCGCTGCTGAGCTGCGATGGCGCCCTGGTGGCTCGACGCCTGCTTCTCCTCTCGCTTGTCGAACTCTTTCTGCGTGTCCAGCAGCTGCCTCCGGAGCTTGTTGCCCTCGTCTTCCAGTGACCTGTGAGGCACCCGACGACCGCCCACGCAGTTCGCACAGTACGATCCCATCTGTCAGCAGCAGCTTCACACAGCACCAACACCCGTTTGCATGCTGTAGTGAGTGTCCACGCCCGCCAGCCGCCAGCAGAACGCACCGAACACTGAGGCTCAGCTTGTGCAGCTCGCTGTCCTGCGCGTACTTCTGGTCCTCGAGCTGCGCGATCTGCTTGCTCTTTTGCTCGAGGCTCTTGCCGTGCAGCGCCTCCGCGTGGCTCATCTTCTCGCGCATGGCGCCGAGCTCGCGCTCCAGCGCTGTCCGGCTCGCGCGGTACTCGTCGAATTCGATCTTGCGCGTGTTCTCCAGTGTTTCCAGCTGCATCTTGAGCTCGTGGCTCTCGCGCTTGGCGTCCATTTCATGCTGCTGGTGCCGGTTGCGCTCCTCCTTGAGGCTCTCGACGTCCTTGCGCAGCCTCTGCACCTGCATCTCGCTCTCCTCGACGCGCTCGCTCTGTCGTACAGCGCGCCAGCCACAGAGTTCGCGTAAGCACACCCGATAGACGTAGGTCAGCACCCAGCCAAAGTGGTAGAGCCACGCGCGGCGCTGTACCAGGCACTGCGACGCTTTCCGCGCCGTCGCCAGCTCGCACTCGAACGCCTCTTTCTCCGCGAGCACCTGCAGCAGGAGCTGGTCGTCCGCATGCGTCGCAAGCTCCTTCGGCTCTTCTTGTCGCGGACCCGGACTCGCGGGTTCAAGCGCAGCGGCCGCTGGCCGCAGTTGTTCCTGGAACGCGCGGTTGCGCGCCAGCAGCTTCTCGATCTCCTCTGCGTGCTTGAGGCTGCTGTTGTTCCCCACGAGCTCGAGCACGACGAGCGTGTGGTTGGTCTGCAGCGCCTCTCGTAACGCGAGCGCGCCGGCGTTCCCGACGTCGTTCCAGCGCAGGTCAAGGTGCCGGAGCGTGCGGTTGCGCGCGAGCGCCTTGGCCAGCGCCTTGGCGCCTTCCGGCCCCACGTTGTTGTTGCGCAGGTCGAGCGCGAGCAGGCGTGTGTCGGTGGCGAGTGCGGCCGCGAGCGCCTCGATGCCGTGATCCAGCAGCCCCACGTTGTTCCACTCGAGGTTGATCGACACGACGTTGTGCGGCGCGCGCAGCAGCTCAGCGAGCGCGACTGCACCCGCAGCTTCGAAGCGGTTGCCGCGCAGGTCGAGCGCCGCGGGGAACGGCGCGCGCTGCGCCTGCGCCACGATTTCCGCGCACTTAGCGTCGCCCCAGTACGCGTTGCTGAAGTTGAGCGTGTGGGGCGACGGCGGCAGCGAGGCCTCGCCGAGCACCTCCCGCGTCGTCGCGCCAGTCATTTTCGCGACACCAACAGTTCGGATCTTGAAAGGTCGTTTTTGAGGTGTGGACCACTCGAGGAGCTCCGCTTGAGGCGAGCGAGTCACTTGCACCGGAATTGCATGGCAGTAGCTTGGTGGACCTTGTTTACTCAATCACTCGCTCGCCCACGCTGTTCAACGACGCTCATGCACTCGCACAGGAGGCACTGGCTCCTGTTGCCACCCACGTGCGCCGATTCACCTCAACTCGAACGAGTCCTCTACACGTTCGAAACTGAGTCGATACAAACTTCAAATGCAAATCGCAAGTCTTCCAGAGCCAGAGCTTTTGGGCGGGAGACTCGATCCCAGATGTGTATCAAAAGATTGCCATCCCAGGACCCTCCCTCCGATCGTTTCCATCCTGGGACTCCGGACATGCGGAGTGGCCACGCCACTACGCCTCGCCCGTGAACGGCCGCCTGGCCGCCAGTACGGGATCCGCCGTCTTCTATACGTATCGCCGCGCGCAAATGGCGACTGAGACTGCCTTCAGAGCGACGCTCGTGACGCGGCTGCAGCGCAAGAGCGGCGGCGCGCAGTGCGTCGACCTCGTGGCGCTCCGCGACCGGACGCTCGCGGTTGACAAGCACACGCTCGTGACCACCGCGGACCCGCGGCTCGCGGCCGCCGCGCTGCGCGAGCTTGACATGCACCTCACGCTGGCAAAGGCGCCGTCCTCTGCGCAAACGCGCCACGTCGTGCAGCTGCTCAGCTACCGGCTCGAGGGCGAGCGCCTGCACCTGCTCCACGAATTCTGTGCGCGCGGCGACCTGCTCGCCGTGTTGCGCCGCGAGAGCCGCATGGAGTTTGCAGGCTTCGCGCGCGAGGCGCTCGGCACTCGCACTGAGCGCGGCGTGCGCGCCATCTTCGCGCAGACGTTGCAGGGCGTCGCCGCGCTCCACGGCGCGGGCATCGCGCACCTCGACCTGTCACTCGAGAACGTCTTCCTCACTGCAGACGGCGACGTGCGGGTGGGCGACCTAGGGCTCGCAGAGCGCTTCCAGCGGTGTAGTAAGGGTCAAGTGGTACCGCATTGCCCGTCGAGCGTCGCTAAAGTCGCGTACGCAGCACCGGAGATGCACGCAGCCGGGGAGCTCATCGACGTGACCAAGGCGGACGCCTGGGCCCTCGGTGTCATCCTCTGGCAGCTCTGGACCAAGCAGCCGCTCTTGCGGACCGCGACGCGCGACGATCCGCTCTTCCGCTGCATGGAGCGCAGCGGGAGCCTCGCGGCACTGGACGCAGCCAGTCCGGAGCTGGCGACGGCGCCACCAGGACTGCGCGACCTCCTGGCGCGGCTGCTCACGATCAACCCGCTGCTCCGCCTCTCGGTCTCGGAGGCGCTGCACCACCCGTGGATCGCCTGTCACTCAGCAGCCGCCGCGGCTGCGCGCCAGTCGGGAGCTGCCACAACGACGGCAGCGCCGCAGTCCAAGCTCCGACGCATGTGTGCCAAGCCGCCAGCAGTGGTGACCGCCACCGAGCGGTCGTCGTTCAAACTTCAGGACCAGGACAAAGACGAGGAGAAGAAGAAGGAGACGAAGAAGAGACGCGGGTCCGGGAAGGTGCGCAGCAGCTCGTGCGGCGGCGAAGTCATCGCGCTCGAGAACACGCGCGTGAGCATCCGTCGCTCCGTGGCGGCATAGGTGTTTAACGTCTACTGTAGTGTCAGTCTTGTTGCAGGGAAGTAAAGTTTGACTGTGTGTGATCCGATCAGAATGGCGACCTGCCAGGGTCTCGCTGATGGCGCGACAGGCCCAAGTTGGTTAGTTTGCGGTCGTCAGGAGACACACACTGGGCTCCTTGCTGCTTGTAAGGAGCCCAGTGTTTGTTGATCCAATGTGGTCATGTTGACCACATTGCATCTAAATGGAGACGAGTTGGTCGTCGAACCGAAGCGAAACCGGTCTCTGAAGGCGCCGCCTCGTCGTTCGGGACGAAGAGCTCGTCGTGCGTGAATGTGCGGGTGACTTCCAAGCGGACGAATGCGGCGCCACTTCCTCTTCCCCGGCCAGGAGCACGAAAACGGCGTCGGCGATGGGGACGCGAACCTCCTGCGCCTCTGGCTCGAGCGCCGCGCGCAGTTGCTGCGCCGCGAGTCGCTCGTGCGGCTGCTCGCGCTCTTCTGGGACCTCGCGAAGGACGCGCACGCAGTGGCGCTCTCGCCCACGCGCTACACCGAGTTCTTCGCGCGAGTCGCCACGGCGCTGCTCCAGTCAGTCAACTGCGACGGTGCGCCAGCGATCGCGCAGCGCGACTGGCTGTACGACGCGGAGGGCAACGGCGGCGCCGCAATGCCGTTCGAACACTTCCGCGAAGCCGTGCTACAGGTTGCAGAGCTCGTGCTGCCTGTCGAGAGCGACGCGTCCATGTTCGAGTCGTTCTTCCTCGAGCTGCGTGAATGCATCGCGACGGCGGACGCGTCGGCCCTGACTGAGGACAGCAGCAGCGCTGGTGCAGGCGGCGGCCCGGCATCCGACGACGTGTCGTCGCGCACGCTCCAGCCTTCTTACTCAGCGCCATATCTCTACGAAGCCGCGGCGACGTTCGTGCTGCGCCCGCTGCGAGCCGTGGCCAAAATCCGCGGCGCGTTCCTGCAGAAGATGCCGCCGGGCAGCGAGCAGCTCAAGGCGATCAGCGCACTCGCGCCGCCCAACTCGCAGCTCATGTCGCTCAAGCAGCTGCTGCTGAGCTACAACCCGCGCAAGTTCGCGCTCTCGCGCAAGTTCTCGGCGCTCTTCGCCGGGGACGAGCGAACCGGCAATCAATCGGGCGACGCCGAGCGCCCTGACTCCCACCACCAGCTCGGAGACGGAGTCGATGAAGACCGAGACGTCGACACGGACGCAGTATCTGCGAGCTGCCTCGCAGCGCTCGCTGCCGTGTCTGCGCCGTGTTCGTCGCGGATCCTCAACACCGAGAGCGAGGACGACTGGGATGCGGAGCTCGCGGCGATCCGGTCGCTCGAGCAGTTCCCGGCGCTCCGAGTCGCAGTCGTGGGGCCACCACACGCGGGGAAGACGCGGGTGTCCAGGATGCTGGCGACGACGCTGCGTCTGCGGTACTTTTCGATCGCAACGGCTCTCGAAGATGCGGTCGCGCGGAAGCGCGCTCGAATGGCGTTGCGAGCCAGCGCTGCTGCAGCAGCAGCGATGACGGCTTTGAGTGCTGTCGAGTCGGAGGAGACTGTGGTAGCAGCGTCCGACGAGCGAGATACGGATGGTGATGCAGCAGACCAGGCAGCTGAGACCGACACTGAGATGCCCCAGTGTAAACCAGCGGTGGAGGCAGCAGCGAGCGCCCCCATCCCGCCCCCCGAGCCGCTGGATGAGGAGGATCTGCTGTTCTCCGATGCCGATCTGGACGCGCTCTGCGCTGGTCGCGCTCTCCCACGGCCAAAGTGCCTCGAGGTGTTCGTCTACTACGTTAGGAAGTCGCTCTTAGGTACGGACGGCAGCGGTGTGGTCTCTCCCTGTTGGTGTGTGTGTACTTGATCGGATAAGTGTCCTGAGCTCACGCACTTGGTGGCGATACGCTCTGGTGCTGCGGCGTTGCAGAGGGCGTGGGGGTCGTGATGGACGACGTCCACCCGGTGGAGATTGAGGGGGAGATCGGCACCGACTACTTGGTCGCTCTCTTCGCATCGGAGGACGACGTTCAGCAGCAGGCGCAACGATTCACCATCGCCCCGACCTCGCGTCGCGTGTACTCGGCTCGGGAGCGCGCAGTCTTGGAAGAAGACGCCGCGATGATCGAGGCGCTGGGGTTTGCGGACTATGTGCGTGTTCTGCGAGCAGCGGCTGAGCACAACGAGAGCTCGGGAGCGACCTACGAGCAGCAGAGCGGCGCTCCGACTCGGAATGAAGCGGACGACGTTTCCCTCGACGCGGACAACGGAGACGATGCACTTGCGACTGATGCTCCGAGTGACAGCGGAGGGGATGCAGAAGACGCCTTGGCGGCGCTGCCACCACTCGTGCAAAAGCCGACTCGGGCAGAGCGGAACGGGATTGAGCCGCCGGGAGAGCCCACTCTGCCTATCGGCTCGCTGCTGATGGAGTGCTTCCGAGACCGGTATCGGGACTACTCGAGCCGCGTCGAAGCTCGACTTGCAGCGCGTGCAGGCGACAGCTGGCCCCCGAACGGTGTCTCCCAGCGCTGTCACCTCGTCCACGTGCTTGCATCGCAGTCTCTTTCTGTGATCCTCGATCAGTGTGTGCGCGCGATCACTGGTGTACGTGGCTGCTTGCGATGATCGTGGGCGCAAGAGGCGATCAAGCGCATCCTACGATCTAACACATCGTGCGTGGCTGTGAACTCCCAGAGCGTTGCCGGTACGTCGCGGGCAAGTGTGTCGCGACGCGTGGTCCCGGTGACGCTACCTGAAGAACTCGCTGCACCGTCAACCGCTCGAGCCGACCAAGTTCGGTGGCTGCTGCGCGGCGACTGGTGTGCACTGAACAGCAAGGCGAACGAGAGCGTCGACGACGAGACCGTTGAGGGCGACGCCGACGCGAAGGCACCGCACGACGACTGGAGTCTGCTGCAGTCGAGATCTGACAGGCGGCGGCTGTCGAGATGGAGAGAGTTCTGCCCAGTCACGACTTCCGCTGAGAGCGGACTGGTACTCGGGGATCCAAGCTTTGCTGCCGCGTTCTCGGGCCGCGTCTACCTGGCTGCGTCGCGAGGCGCCAGGGACGCGTTCTGTGCACACCCGCTGCAGTTCCTTCGCAGGCTGCCGCAGGCGAAGCCGTTCACTCGCATCTGGCTCGTCAGCAGCGGAGGCCTGAGTGCATCGGTGACAAACTGCCTCCCTGCGCTCGCGAGTGCATTCGGCGGGCTGCCAGCGCTCGACGCAATCGATGTGCTCTCTAAGCGCAGCCCCATGGCAGTAGAGATGGAGCTCATGGAAGGGAAGCCGCTGGCCGCCGCTTGCGCCGCGGAGATCGTAGCGGAGGTGGTTCGCGCAAGCACCAGCGGAGATCGGCACGGGTGGGTGCTGGCGAACTTCCCGTTCACCACTGAGTCCATCGCTGCTCTGAAGGAGCACCACTGTCTCCCGGAAGTTGCGATCGTACTCGAACCGAGCCAAGCGGCGGTTGACAGTCAGTCGAATCACTCGAGCGACGACGGCGGCGCACTGCTGACGAGTCTCAAGGTCCAACACTTCCAGTCCGCACTGGCGGCGGCGACCGACGCCGCGAACGAAGTGGGCGTGGTCGTCAAGCGGAGTCCATTCCACGAAGACACTGCTGATACCGTGGCGGCTCTCCAACGGCAGGTGGACCCACTCGCCCCTCGAGTCGACTGCGTGGAAGACGGACACGTCACCGCTGAGGACCTGGCAGCTGCGTTCGCTGCACCTTCGACCCCCAGCAGCGAAGGCGACGACGTCGAGAGCGGTGCCACCCCCGCGCGAGCTTCTCAGGTCGGTGAGACGAGCCGATTCTGCCCGGTGTCCTGGGTCGAGAAGCACACGCTCGTTCCCGGGATGCCGGACTTCGTCGCGGCGTTCGACGCAAAGTTCTACTGCTTTGCTGGCAGGCGCGAGCTGGACGCGTTTGAGCGGAACCCGCTCAAGTTCGTGCCGTCTGCGCACAGCGCCACTGCCTCTCTCGTCCCTGTGATCCTTGTGCTCGGCGTGCGAGGGGCCGAAGTCGCGCAGCTCATCAAGAGCGTGAGCACGTGCAACGGCAATCGCGAGTACGTCGTGGTGAGCGCCGATTTCGACCTCGCAGATGCGGAGTTCGCGAAGCGCCTGCGAACAGAATCGCTCCGCAGCGACGAGCTCCAGCGCTCGCCGCTCGCTCTGTACGCCCAAGTCATCAAGGATGAACTACAGCGCTGCGAGATGCAGTGCCGGGAGGCTCGTACTGAGAGTGTTGCTGAGCCAAATAGTGGCGTAGGCGGCGACGGCTGCGTCCTGCTGGGCGGCCTCGGAGCTGACGCTTCGCGCCTGCCGTCCCCAGAGCTGCTGCAGATCTGCTTCCAGCAAGACGCGTTCCCGCTTCTCGTGCTTCCTGTCCAGATCGACGCTGAGCAGGCGGTGCAGGCGCAGCTCAGAGAGTGGAAGGCGCGCCAACCGGAGCACAGGAAGAAGCTGACAGCGCGCCGCGTCGCGTCCGAGGAAGGCGACGGTGGCGCAGAAGACAGTGGGGACAGCGAGCCCGATAGCGATGCGGAAGCGGCTGAAGCGGAGGAAACGCAGCGCCTCCAGGAGCAGTTCCAGGCCGACCAGGAAGCGCTAGACGCGGCGGTCGACGTGTTTCGAGCGCGGGGCGTCGCTGTCGCGGCCCCAGTCGACTGCTCAGGGTCGACGCGACAGAGCGTCAGGAAACTATCGACGGAGCTCGACGCTCTGATGGCGCGGAAGAGCTCGCTCTTCGCGACCACCGAGGTGCTTGCGAGCCAGGAGGAGTTGGCGCAAGCGCTCGCCGCTGGCGAACTGGCCGTCGGGAAGCACGGCACGACGTGTCCTGTGGCCCTCGACGGTGGTAGCAACTCGCGCGAGGCGCCGAGCATCGTCGTGTACCGCGAGCGCGTGTACTTTCCGCGAGGCAGCGACGCGACTGCGAGGTTCCGAGCGAATCCGTCTCGGTTCGTGCACGAGCAGCGCTCTATCGCCCCGCTGCTCCAGCCGACGTGCTGTGTGGCCGGCGCTCCGGCGGTGGGGAAGTCGCAGTTTGCGTTCGCGCTCGCTGCTCACTACGACCTCGTGTACGTGAGTCCGCGGTCGGCGATCGACTGGGCGCTGCAGTGCCACGGAGAAACGGCGCTCAGCCGGCGGCTTCGAGCCGCCCAAAGCGCTGGTGCGCAGCCCGACGCGAACACAGTCGCTGAAGCTCTCGCGATGCGACTGCTGTCCTCTGAGTGCCAGGTACGCGGGTGGGTGCTCGACGACGTGTTCCAGCAGCCTGCGGATCTCCAGCGCTTCGTGCAGCACGAGAGCCCGTCGATCCCCGACCCGGGCGTCCTCTTCCTTCTCGATGGCGACTTCGACACGATCTGGAAGCGCAAGAAGGATCGGCTCGTGCGCTTACGAACCGGCTCCGGTGCTGCCGACACCAGCGAAGTAATCGCGCAGATCGCTCGCGCCGAGGTCGACGCGGCGCGGGAGCTGCTGGCGCACGAGTTCGCTGCCTGGCAGGGCCTGCGACTCGACCTGCTGAGCTTCTGGAGCCTCGAGTTCGGCAGCTACCACGTTCGACAGCTGCACGCGACCCGGAGCTCGCTCTGGCGCTGCGTCGCGCAGGCACGAGAGTGTCTCGACGCGGTCGTCGCCAGGACGCGAGCGCACCGGCAAAATCTCGCCGCTGGCCGACCCGCGCGTGTCGACGGTGTCGTGGTGCGCAGCTCTGTGCTGAGAGCGCAGGCCCACCCAGTGTTCCAAGGCTTCTGCCCCGTCGAGCTCGCTGCGTCGCGCTACGCTGCGTCCTGGACGACGACGAGCCGAGAGCTCTGTGTCCAGCACGGCGAGCACTTCGTGCGGCTCGCGAGCGTGGCCACGTTGCAGCAGCTAATAGCGCGGCCGACCGAGTTCCTCGACAGCGCCGACCTGGACGACGCGCGCGCGCTGATCGCGAAGGCGCCGCTCGACGCGTCGCTGCTGAGTCTACTGGCGGTCGCGGACTGCGAGTTCCCGGAGCTCCGCGGCTACTGCCCCGTAACGTTCAAGCTCGGCAGCGGGGCGAAGGACTGGGCGTCGATCGTGCCGGGCCACGTCTTCTACCGCGCCACGTACCTCCACAAGGTCTACTTCTTCGCGTCTGAGCCGGCGCGGCGCAGGTTCCTGCGCGAGCCGGCGCTGTTCGCGCACCAGAAGCTGCCGGTGAAGCTCCCGCCGCAGCTCTCGGCCGCGCTCGCCAAGAGCTTCCCGGGCAAGCTCGAGCAGGAACTCTCGGCCGTGCTCAACGAGAGCCTGCTCGTGCTCGGCAGCGAGCGCCCCAAGTTCCCGCTCGTGAGCGCCCGAGCGTCCGCGTGCGTCTACTTGGCGCTGCTCCTCAAGGCCCGCGCGCAGAAGCCGCTTCAGGAGCCGGCTCGACGAGCTCTCGGCGACAAGAGGGCGGCGTTCGAGCGCGACTGCCGCCTCGGCGAGACGCTCAAGGCCGCCAGCACGCCCGCGAACGCGTCCTGCGGCCCCGCCGTGCGCGGCGTGCGCGCTGTTCTCCGTGATGTGGGCGGCGCGACTGCGAGCGAGGATGAACTGCAGGCGCTGGGTCGGCGGTTCGACGCCATCACCGGCGCCCCGAGCGCGAGTCCAAGCGCCCGTGCGGCCACTGCGCGCTCGAGCTTCTTCAAGTACGCGACGCTGTCGACGCGGACCGAGACGTGAGTACTGGAGATCGAGTGAGCGAGAGGCCAAAGAGAGAACGCCACGCACAAACACAAACACAAACACACTTGAGCGCTGTCGATGACAAGATTCATTGAGAGCTAGCGAGAGAGAGAGAGAGCAAGAGAGAGAGTGAGAGAGCCCAGTGAGGAGAGCACGTGAACCTTGCGTGTCGCTGTTTCTTGAGCTGCTGCTGTCGACCCAACGCGTCGAGCGAGCGAGAGGACGACGGGCGTCGCGAACGTCGCGCACTCAGTGCTGCGCCAGGAGCGGCGTGCGCTCGTCTGTGTCGGCGACCTGCACGACGACGAACGCCTGCGCGTCGGCGGTGGCGTTGTCGGTGCTCTTGTGCGGCGGGCGCCAGAGGTTGAGCAGCAGCGAGAAGAGGATCACGGGCACCGACGAGAGCAGCTCTGAGAGGCCCGCGAGCGCCGGCGGGATCGCCACACGCGGGTACAGCGCGCCGCACGCGAGCGGCATCATGAGCGCGTTGTAGACGAGGCCCCACGTGAAGTTCCACTTGATCATGCGGTTCGTCGCGCGCGAGAGGTCGAGCGCATTGAGCAGGTCGCGCAGGTCGTCCTTGACGAGCACGAGGTCCGCCGACTCGATCGCCACGTCCGTGCCGGCGCCGACCGCGATGCCGACGTTCGCCATCGCGAGCGCGGGCCCGTCGTTCACGCCGTCGCCCACGAACGCCACGTTCTTGCCGATGCTCTGCAGCAGCCGCACCTTCTCGACCTTTTGGTGCGGCAGCGCGTCCGCGATCACCGACACCGCCGGGATCCCGAGCTGCGCAGCGATCGAAAGCGCGGTCTCGCGCTGGTCGCCCGTCACGATCCACGGCTGGATCTTCTGGCGCTTGAGCTGCTCGATCACGAACCGCGCTTCCGGCCGGGGCGTGTCCCGCAGCGCGACGACCGCGACGAGCGCGTGCTGCACCGCGACGCCGACCACGACGCACCCGCGCTGCTGCATCGCCGCGTTTGCCGCCTCGAGGGCCGCGGGCACGGGGATCTTAAGCACGCTCTGCATCCACTTGAACGACCCGATGTTCACAGCCACGCCGTCCACCTGCGCGCTCACGCCGCATCCGGGGACCGAGCTGAACGTGAGCGCTGCGGCGCACGCCGGCGCCCCCAACTGCCCCCGCGCGTGCGCGACCAGCGCCTTGCCGATCGCGTGCTCGCTGTTCGTCTCCGCCGCGGCGACCAGGCTCCAGAGCTGGCGCGCGTCCTCGTCGCTGGCCGCGAACGCTGCGTCGACGACAGCGAGCTTCCCGCTCGTCAGCGTGCCCGTCTTGTCGAAGAGGACGGCGTCGACCTTCTCGAGCGCCTCGACGGCGACGCCGCCCTTGAAGAGCACGCCGAACTGCGACCCGATCGTGGTCGAGACCATGATCGCGGTCGGGACCGCGAGGCTGATGGCGCACGGGCAGCTGATGACGAGGATCGTGATCGCGAACCGCAGCGCGAACGGGAACGGCGCCCAGCCGTGCGTGTCGACGCTGCCTGCGCGCGCCAGGTGGTACCAGACCGCGAACATGATGAGCGAGATTGAGATGATGAACGTCGTAAAGTACGACGCCACGACGTCCGCGAGCGTCTGGCTCACACACTTGGACGCCTGCGCCTCGTCCACGAGGCTCACGATGCGCGCGAGCATGGACTCGGTGATCGTGTGCGTCACGCGCACCACGAGCACGCCGTGCGCGTTGATCGTGCCGCCGATCACGGTCGCGCCGGGCTCTTTCGCCACCTTGCGGGCCTCGCCCGTGACCATGGACTCGTCCACAGTGCTCGCGCCCTCGACGACGACGCCGTCTGTCGGGATGCGTGTGCCAGGTAGCACGCGCAGCAGGTCGTCGCGCTCGACGAGGATCACGTCGATGTACGACTCCTTCAGTAGTGCGTCCTCGTCCACGGTGCTCGTCTCGAGCAGGATCGCCGTCTTGGCCTGGATCCGCAGCAGCGCGTCCACGCTGTTCGACGCCTTTGCCTTGACGATCTTCTCAATGTACCGCCCGACGAGGATGAGCGTTACAAGGAGCGCCGTGACCTCGAAGAACGTCTCGGATCGCGCCGGGTTGAGCCCCAAGGCGCCGAGCACGACGGTCGCGACCGAGAACGCGTAGGCCGTGAACGAGCTGAGCGAGATGAGCACGTCCATCGTCACGCGCCCGCCGAAGCGCAGCGCCAGGAACGCGCTCTCGTGGATCGGGTACGCGACGATGAACAGGATCGGCGTCGCGCACAGCATGCCGACCGCGTCCTTGATGCTTAGCCCCGCCACGAGGTCGCGGTCCGCCGGGTTCCCGGCCGCGACGAGCGGCAGCACAAACTCCATGAGCACGATCGGCAGCGCGAGCAGGAAGCTCGCGAGCAGGTAGTTGCGGAACTTGGCGGCCTCGGCCTCCTCGTTCTGCACCGCGAGCGGTCGCGGGCTCGACGCATACACCTGGAAGCCCAGCACGTGCGAGAGATGGCGCACGATCGTGCGCGCGCCCGTCGCCTCCGGGTCATAGTCGACCAGCACGGCGCGCTGATGGCCCACGGCGCGTGGCAGCGACGACGACGCCCCCGCCGCGGCAGATGCGTCGGCCGCGCGATCGGTCGTCTCGGCGGCCGCCACGACGCCGTTCATGGCCAGCAGCAGGCCGCGCACGCGCTCGGGACTCTCCGAGCCGACGTGCAGCACGATCGACACGAGCGACTCGTCCGGCATGACGCCCGCCGTGAAGCCGAGGCTCGCGACCATGTCCTCGACCGCCTGAGGTGAGATCACCGCCGGGTCATGCTCGAACACGCCGCGGCTCGTCAGCAGGCTCACGTTCACGCCGTGGACGCCCGGGCGCGTCGCCATGTACTGCTCAATGCGCGTGCAGCAGCCGCTGCACGTCATCCCGCCGATCGCCAACCGCAGCGTCGCCGTCGCTGCCTGCCGGCTGGCGAGCTGGCCGCCACCGCCGGTGGCTTTGCGCACGGCCGGCGCCATGCTCGCGCCGCGCTCGTTCCGGAACTCGGCCGCGCGGTCAAAGAGGCGTTCGCGCACGCGGTCTGGGTGGCTGTTCGAGGGCTTGCGCTCGAGCGCGCCGTTCACCTTGGAGGCCGACGACGGCGCGCAGCAGCCGCTGTCCATCTTCGTGACGCCGCAGCAGCCCTTGGACGCCACCTCCACCACCTTTGGCGCGCAGCACGAGGCGCCGCCGCCGCCGTTGCGCTTGGTCTTCGCGGCCCCACAGCCGGTCGAAGCGGCCGCCGACTTTGGCGCGCAACACGCGTCGCCGTCTGCACGCTTGGACTTCCCGTTGGCTGTGGCACTGCCGGTGCAGCCGGTCGAGGCGACCGCAGCTGCCGCGGGCTTTGGCGCGCAGCAGGAGGCCTTGGCGCCGGCGCTGCCGCATCCGGTGGCAGCTGCTGGCTTTGGCGCGCAGCACGCGTCGCCTGGAGCTTCGGACGAGCCGTTGGCGCTGCGGCTGCACCCCTTGGAGGCAGCAGGAGCCGCCTGCGCCTTTGTCTTCGGCGCGCAGCAGGAGGCGCCGCTCACTTCCGTCGCTGGCGTTGCGCTCTTGCAGCACGCGTCCTCAGCGGCTGGCGCAGCCGATGCAACATGAAGCGGAGTCACGGTCGCCGGCGCCGCCGTTGAGGAGCAGCAGCCGCCCGTGTCCGCGCCACAGCACGCGCTCTCCTGCGCCTCTTGCTCGGCCGCAGCTACAACCGCAGGCGCCACTTCCGCCTGCGCGTCGTCGTCGCCACCGCCGCAGCAGCCGCTCGCACAGGAGCCGCTCGTCGCTTTCTCTGCGACCTGCGGCTCTCGCACGACGGCCGCAGCTGCTGGCACCGCCACCACCTCCGAGGCGCCTCCTGCTCCGTTCGCCTTTTGCTTTGCACCGCCGCTGCTGTTCTTCTTGCGCGCCATGGCCGCTGTCCAGGAAAGAAGCTTGGAGAGTCTGCGAGAGAGAGAGCGCGCGTGTGAGCGAGCTGGTGTGGTTCTGAGTGCGGCGAGTTGCGGAATGAGAGCACGCAACGTGTGGCTTGAGCCACTCACAGGATGGAAGCCGTTTTCTGCCTGTGAGAGGATGTGCAACTTTGTATGTCCCTGTCTTTCAGCGGTAAACGGATATAGTGACTTGTTTTGTTTATGCGAAACGATTCATTTTGAATATGCGAATTAAACAGGGGATATCATCACCAAATCGCACTTTAGACAAACATCACAGAACATGACAACTTCGCCTGACCTGGCGCTGTCGATCTCGGCGATGGAGCGCGATCCTGTGCCCAAGTGGCTCGCAGGCGACGTCCTCAGCACCACCACGAGCACCTCAACAACAACAGCGGCAGCAACAACCGGCGCGCCGAGCTACGGGACGCTGCCGTCTTACAACCCGCCGCTCTTCTTCGAGATCGTCGAGGACGGCGTCTACCGCTCCAACAAGTGCGACTCGTCGTCCTTCCCGTTCCTCGCGACGCTGCAGCTCAGCACCGTTGTGTACTTGTCCTACGACGACCTCACGCGCGAGCTCGTGGACTTCTTTAAAGAGCGCGACGTGAATGTGGTGCGTGGGTGAGAGCGCGCGCTTAGGAACGATGCGTTCGCTCGTGGGGGACGGGGGCGACGGGGATCTGCACCGTGGCAAACGCCCCGGCGCTCTCGTGCGCAACAACACTCAACCGCGCGCCACACTCGCGCGCATTTGCAGATCCATTTGGGGCAAAAGCACCGCAGCGCCGCGCCCTGGAAGGGCGTGTCCGAGGGCATGGCGAAGGAGGCGATCGAGCACATCCTCGACCAGCGCCGCCACCCGATCCTCGTCATGTGCAAGTGCGTATCACCGTCGGCTGCTTGGGACCCAGTGTACTGCAGTATGCGATAGGCTGCTGACGTGTGTGTGTGTGCATCTGGGGCGGCTCGCGGCTGCAGGACGGGCGTGCACTTCGCCGGCACGATCATCGGCTGCCTGCGCCGTCTGCAGAACTGGAGTCTCACCGCGACGATCGACAAGGTGCGGCGGCAGTTCGCGCACCGCTCCTCGCTAGTGGCAGTGCCCACGAGGAGCGCGCTTCGTCTCAGAGAGTGCTACCGTATTCTGCCGTGCAGTACCGCAATCTTGCGAGCAGCATCAAGACGCGGTTCGAGAACGAGCAGTTCATCGAGCTCTTCGACGTCGACCTGGTCACGCTCCCGCAGCAGCTCCCCGACTGGTTCGTGCACAACCAGCAGCTGATGGTACGACGGCAACGGCGAGGAGGAGGATGAAGCGAAGCGCGTGTGGTCGTTGATACAAAGAGGGCCAGCGAGCGAGTGTGCTGACCTCCCTGACCGAACAGGAGCAAGAGCGGGTGTCGCTGAGGAAGGGCGAGTACTATCCGGGCCTGAAGCGCAGCGAGATCAAGGACGACGAGCCGGGCGCCGCGACGGAGACCGAGCCGCCCGAGGCCGAGAGCGAGAGCGCGGAGACGAGCGCCCGCCCGCCCGCGTACCAGCAGTTCTTCTTCTACCTCCAGGGGCCGCTCGTGTCACCGCTGGTCAAGTTCTCCGAGAAGAAGAGCATCATCGGGGACGACGACGACGACTGACGTTGTCAGCCAGCCAGTCAGTCAGCCAGCCAGTCACTCAACGGCCAACGAACACGACATGACGCAGGATACGAAAGCCGAATTGTCTCCTTACGCCGCCGCTTCTTCAGCTCTCTCAAGCGCTGCGGGCGGCGAAAGGTGGCGAAATGGCATCAAGAGAGAGAGCGAGCACAGCAACGCCTCGGAAGCCTCCACCTCCTCCTCCTCCTCCTCCGGCACCTCAGGTGAGGTCCTGCGCCGCGTCCACTTCGCCCAGGATGCTCTCCTTGACCTTGAGCAGGATCGAGATCTTCCACGGCTCGATCTTGGAGATCGTGTCGAACTGGTACACGGCGTCCGCGAATCCGTCGGCGCTGAAGTTCTCAAAGCTCTGCACCATCTCGTGCAGGAACTTGCCCTCGCGGCTGTCGCCGAACGTGTAGTCGATCTCCTGGAACTCGCTCATCTTCATCTGGACGAGCACGAGGTCCTTGGTCGCGAGCGCGCAGATGCCCGCGTTCAGCAGGTGGTTCTTCGCGTTGAACTTGAGCAGGTTCGACTCCATCGACGCGCGCGCGATGCTCTCGTAGATCGCGAGCGCGGCGTCGTAGCGCTCGAGCTGCGCCGAGAACTGCGCGACCTTAAGGCGCATGTTGTTCGCCGACGACGCCTGGTTCTCGCCGTCAAAGTAGTCGGCGGCCTGGCGGAAGTTCTCCAGCGCCTCCTCCTTGTTGTCCTGGCTCTCGTAGATCTCGGCGATCTGCTTCTGCAGCTTGGCGGCGTTCGAGAACCGCCCGGCGTCACACAGCATTGAGATCGCCGTGCGGAAGTGCTCCACCGCGTCTGCCGCGCGCACCGACACACGCTCGTCACTCGCTGCCACGCATGCTGTTTGCTATCGCTCTTGCGCTGTCACACACACATAGAGAGAGAGAGAGAGAGAGAGCACGAACCTGTCGGGTTCACCTTCGCGAGCGCCTCCGCCGCCTGCTGGTAGAACTGCGCTGCGCGCGAACTCTCCTTCAGCCGCATCTGCGCGTTTAACCGCAAGCAGAGCGCGTTGCGGTCATCAGCACACATACATACACACACGCGCGAGTCTCCTGCTCGCCTGCCTGTCTGCCTGTCTAACGTTGCTGCCATCGCGTCAACAACGCACCTGGCAGTCGGCGCACTTGACGTACGCATCCGCCGCCTCTTGCCCTGAAACGTCACACGCAGTTTGGAAAGCGAGTTAGCTCCCCTCCCCTCCCCTTCCCCTTCTCTTTGAGGCGCGCGGTTGGTCCCGTGGCTGCCTCCCACGCACAGCGCTTGGAGATCTTGTACTGGTTGCCTGCGCGCTCGAAGAGGTCGCTCGCGTCCTCGTACTTCTGCGTCCCGCCGCCGCCGAAAGAGAAAAACGACGTCTTCTTGAGGGCCTTGTTGCCCTGCGCCATGTACTCGGCGGCCTTGGCGTCCGACGACATGGCTCCTGCTGCTGTTGCTTATCGCCTCGTTGAATATGCCTCGTTCTCGCTCAAATGCGGCGCGTTTTCGGTTTTGAGTGCTGGAGAGCGACACTGTGTATTCCCTCGTTTTCGTCGCTACCGACTTCAGGATGTGAAGCACGGCGCGAGCGAATCTCGTCCCATCTTCGTCGTCCATAGCAGCCAGCAAGAGGTGACAGACACCACATCCTTTGACAGCTCCCTCCACACGCCACATTACTCGCTTATCTCTTCTCCCCGGCCGGTGCTGCGAGTCACATGTCATCGACAGTTGGTGGTTGTCGGATTGGTGGTGCTTGTGGTATCAAGTTGAAGTGAAATACTGATCATTCAACCTTTCTTCTGCACCTACACGTACTTCGAAGTATCCTACACATTTCGCCTGCTCCCAGACACACACACAGACGCTCTTGCTCACGCTAGCTCAACCATACGCGGCAAGAGAAGCAGCGGCAGTAGACGAACACACTCCGCCAGCACGGACGACCCGTGCGGTTCCGAATCCGAGTGAGGCTTCGACTCGGTCTCCTCGACGCACTCACACCCGTCCCTCGCTCTCGCCCCGCCGTGGTGGGGCGAGTGACTACGAGCGTGGGTCGAATACCACTCGGCGACCTTCGGGTGCTCCAGCACGCGCTCATGCACGCGCGCAAGGTGCGCGAACGGCTCGACGATCTTGCTCGGCAGGCCGCTGGTCGACGGCTCGCGCAGGAACTCGACGAGCGAGAAGAGCGCCAGGTCCGCGACTGTGAGCGCGTCGCCACACGCAAACTGTCCATTTGCCGCCGCCACACGCGCGTCCAGGAACGCCAGGAGCTCCGGGATCGACTCCTCACCGAGGCGGCGCACCATCTCCGCGCGCACGAGCGGGTCCATCTCGCGAATCAGCGGCTGCGTGTGCACGTTGTCGTGCTCGTCGAGCGCGCTCAGGATCTCGTCGACGCGCGCCGCGAGCAGTGGGTCGTGCGCTGGGTACAACGCCCCGTTGGCACCGCGCGCGATCGTGCCGGCGTAGCGAAGGATCGGGAAGGTCTGCGCGAGGAAGTCGCCGCCGACCTCGAGCACGGGCAGCTGGTGGTACGGCAGCAAACCCTTGCGGATGGCAAACTCGTCGAGCGAGATGCGCTCGTCCTCAAAGTCGACGCCGCCGATGAAGAGTGCCAGACGGATCGGCTCGGCGCGACCGGCTTGGTCCACGTACGCCAGCGTCAGCTTCTGTTGCAGGTTGGGGTGGCTCTGCTTCAGCAGGCTCGGGCTGAGGCTCGGGTCGACGGGGTTATCACTGCTGCTACCGGCGCCGCCAAACGCGCCACGACTGTGCTGCTGAAGCTCGTACCACTCCTTCACCTTCGGGTGCGCGTCCACGGCGTCGAAGCTCGCGCACAACGCGCTGTAGTCGTCCGCGATGTTGGACGGCACGTAGTCGAAGACGCCCATGCGGAAGTACTTGAGCATCAGGAAGGCGACGATGTCGTGCACAAACACCTTGGGGAGTTTGCTCTCGTCCGAGCTGCGACAGCCCGGGAAGCGCCGGAGCTCCGCCAGGCGCGGGTCCAGCATGCTCAGGTACTGCGGGATAATGCGCTGCGCGAGCTCCTCGCGCATCTGCTTCATCGCGACAGGATCGTCCTCCGAGCGCGACGCCGCCATGCGGACGTGCAGCTCGTCCAGCACGTTGAGGATCTCGTCAATCTTGAGTGCGGCTACCGGGTTGTTGACGGGGAAAAGCTTGGCGAGGCGGCCGACGTACCGCAACAGTGCCTGCGACTGCGCGAGCACGAGCGCGCCGTTATCGACGTCCAACACAGGCACCTGGCCGAACGGAAGTGCGG
>SMMQ01002972.1:0-16472 GCA_008271595.1 [Pythium] brassicae (nom. inval.) | reverse complement strand
GTTTTCCCTCTTATAATGAGTATCAAGACGTAGAACGTCCAGTTCGATTCAGATTTAGCTACAAAGTATACCAACTTGCGTGTTTTGATCTCCTCAATCGAAGTGATTTGTTTCGTGTCATTCTGAGCACTTTTGAAGAAGTTTTGAAAGAAAAACACTTTTCTCCAAACTTTTGGCGCGCACTTTAAAATTTACTTTTTGGACTGTATTTCCCAAGATAAAGAGGACCACCTGTCGTGTCTCTTTTTGAAATTTCCAACTATGAAACAGTATGTAAACGCTATACTGAAATACACTTTCACTGACTATGTAATGTAGGGAGACGGTAAAAGCGAAATATTGACTATTACAAAACTCTTCAAGCAAGATATATTTTGCAAGTAAAAAATACCGTGATTTTTTGGAAATCACAACTGAATCGGACGTAGTATTAGATAAACATATCGTATAAAATTTCGGCCGGAACCTAAACTTTAGCGTACCGGTTCCATGAATACAAATACGAAGTCGTACAGAGGAAGGGTTATTCCAAATCACAAATCACACAACGACCAGATATGGGCAGCTGAAGTGCTGCGCCGCACACACAATCGGAAATTGCACGCCGAACACACCAAGCTCCCCCCCCCCTCACACGACGTGTTGGTGTGGCATACCGCTAGAAGCTTGGAGACACGCAGGGTTGCATGGTGACAGAACAACAATGCCATCATGTAAATTTAACTCCTTTGTTTACTTCTTATTCTCTCTTAAAAGTACTGGTACCTGTTGAAAGCGATACTTATAAAGTGGTCTTTAACTCTGGATGAGTATTTTTATCCGTACATAATCTGTCAGTGAAAACACTTCCCAGGTGGAAAAGGATATATTTTGAGATTCCAAAAAAACTGGATTCAATTTCTTACTATTCCGCGACAAACGGAATACTAAAATGCTTATAGAATGAAGAGCTTCCAGGTGCCACAAACCAGTGAACGGGATTATCGTACAGTTCCAAAAAATCATATGAATTTAATGCTGTCTATTTATATTCTCTCTATAAAAAGTACCCTGCTCAAAGCGATATCTGTAGGGTTGTCTTTAATCCTGGAGTGAATTTCCTTCCGTTCAGAATATGTGAGTACTAGTATGTCGTGGGAAAGACATATTTTGGGAACAAACGGAACACTAAAATGTTGATAATATCAAGAGCAATTAGATGCCACAAAAATCCATAAAAATCCAAAATCTACATTGAACAATGGCAATAATTCTGGCGTTTTTCAGTGTGGCGACTAGTGAACCAGTACTCCGGTATTTTCGGACAGGACCCCAACCAGGGATCCTGTACGATAACACCGTTGTACTGGCACAACAAGTGCCTCTGTGAGCATCTTGGGTGCTGCTCCCAATATCCGTCTTGGAGGGAACTTGCTAAGTTCCCTCCAAGACGGATCAAGTTGGACTCAACTTGAGCTTGGAACATGCAATAACCATGTTTAGCTGTCACTCACTTGTAGAACTTGCCTCTCACTGTGAGCTTGTGTCGCGTGACGTACACATTCAACTCATGAACGAAAGTTGTTTTGGATTAGCGGTAATGCCCAGGAAAGCAGGCAGCGCGACCAATGCGCAGCTCAACTCAAGCTCGCCCACTCGCTCGAATGAGTCACAGTCGACCGATTGTAACCTTGCGCTCACTGCTGCGGTGCCACCGTCTGAATGTGTGCCACGCCTTTGCCACCACGTCCTTCACCCCCGGCTTCTCCAGCTCGCCACGGTTCTCCCAGCCGTGAGTTCTCAATTTGCCAAGCCAACAGCAGATTACCCTCAACCCTCCCCCTCCCCCCTCAACCATCTCTCCCTTCTCTACCATGGACCCGATCGCGCCAGCCCCAGACGCCCGCGCCATCCCCGCACCGCCCACCACCCAAGACGCCTCTTCCACTGCCGCGCCCGGTGGCGCAAGTGATGCGAACGCAGGGCTTGAGGCCGTGCCTACCGTTGCCGCGACGCGAGTCAGTCCCGCGGCAACACGCGCCGGAGGTACCGGAGCTCAGTCGTCCTTCCGGTCTGCTCTCCTCCAGGGGACCAGAGACGCCACATCGACTACCTGCCCGGCACGGAGCCGCTTTGCGTTTGCTCGTCCACCGAACGAACAAATGGCCGAGATGGTGGCACTCTACGACAGCGACGCTCCAATCGAGACAATCTGCGAGAGCCATATCGCAATCAATCCCGACGCCGCGGACTCCTTTCCTTTTTCCGTGGAGATTGAAGCCGACGCCGCGCTGGCGAATGCCAATGCAACAGCAGTAGCCGGTTCGTTCTACGCCGACCACGACAACCCGGTAGTCGCTGAGCTCCTGCGAAACAAGGAGACCAGTGTGATAGACCGATCGGCCGACGACATCCTGACGCTCGGGGTCAAGACGCTGGACGCGATGGCCAAGCTCGCAGGAGCGCGCGTCACCGTGCTTGGGCATTCGGTCTCACTCAAGCACGTGCAGCTTCTTGGCCACTGCCACTCTGTTGATATGTTCGGCGTGAAGGCATCCGTCTTGCCCCAGTACATCTTCAAGCGCCTCGCTCGCCTTGGCGCCAAACCACTTCACTGCGACCGGCGCAAGTCTGTTGGTGGAGCGCTTACGACGGTGCAAGTGGCCTTCCACTCATCGATCGTTCCGGATGTGCTACTGATCCACGGCAGACCAGCTGACCAGTTCGTGCTGGACGGCAGCCTTTTTCCTATCCGGCAGCGCGACACGCCTGCGTCCCAGCGCCAGGCCTCGTACGCGCGGGTCTCGAAGCTCGCATTCGACATGACGCCGCGACGTACGCAATCCAACCTGACGCTTGATAGGGGTGCCTCCCACGCAACGAAGGTTGCAGCAGGTGGAACCGCGGTCGGGCAGGGTGTGGAGAAGGGCATCGTAAGCGATACCTCACGCGCGCCGCCGGCACGGACAAACCTGCAGCCCAGTCCCGATGATGGCTTTGTGGTGCACACTTCGACGAAGAGCAAGTGTGGCGCGAAGCGAGGGAGGAGGGCGACGGAACAAGAGGCGCCGCTTGCCTATTGGAGCTCGCCAAACCTCTACGACGCCCTCCACCAGTTCAACGTGGTGTTCGATGCCGCCGCCTCCGACCCCGAGGACGACCATACGGCTTACCAATACCGCGTCTTTCCGACGCGCGTTTCGAACCCGACGACGGCCAACATCGATGAAACGTGGGTCAGACCGATGGTGCGAGACGGAGCAAAGGCCGTCCAGGCGAGGGAGTCGATCAACGGCAAGACCATCTTGGAGAAGATTAAGTCGACGGTCGCCACCCCCCTCGATTTGTGCGTGCTGGAGAGGCCTCCAACCCCGGAATTGCAAACTGCCGTCCATGCAATCGAGTTGAGCGACGATCCCGACTCGATCATCGCGTCCGTGGCGAAGGCGCCTGGCGCGAGCATGAAAGTGCTGATGGACTGCCTTGTCAATGGCGGCGAGGCTTCAAGGACATCGTGGACATCCATGTCCTCCAGCGCATGGTCCAAGTAGCGGAGCCCGAGCCGTGCCGACCGTTTCGGGGCGCGAGTTCCAAGCTCGACCTCCCGATGAAGCGTGCGAGGCGACTAGCATTTGTCGGGCAGCATCTCGCCGACTTTGACGGCCAGCGACTGGTCAGCACGGCGCGAGCTCTCGCACTCTTTGAGCTGCTCCTCTTGCATCCGCTCCTCTCGCGCAAATGGACATCTGGCTTCAGGCGCTGTGCCTAGTTCAAGTGCAATGAGCGGGGACCGATCCAGTCCGTCTCCTCTCGGTCGACCTCTTCCACCAGATCCTCCAGATAGCGGTCGGGTAGGGCATCCTCACGCGCTGCCTCCAGCTGAAGCCGAATGCTGGCAGTCTGGACAAAATGCTGATTAACCTCGGCGAGAGTGCATCTGCAGTCGAAGCTGTTGACAATCACCTGCAGCTCGTATCGATCGTCGGTGGGGTGACGATGGTCGCGGGCCACTGGATTCCCTCATTCTGGTGTCGAAGACGCCGTCGATGTCTAACTAAGGGCACCTCGGCGTGGTCCGACATTAACCCCATCACTTCGAACGTGAACGGCGTGGAAGACAACTGCAGCGGCATTGTTGCGTCAGTCGTAACGCCGAACGACCTTGTGAGCCTGCAAGAGACGCGCTTCCACGACCCCGGGCACAAATCGACGTTCGAATTCCACGTCGCAGCACGCACGTCACACACGGTCTTCACCTCCGATATCCATACCACTCCACTACCACTCCTCCATCACGCCCGTGGTGGAGTGGCGACTCTGCTTTCTTCCCGGTTTCCTGGCGCTCGCACGACTCGAGTGCTTGACTAGCTGCCTGTGTCTGGGCGATGCCTCGTTGTCGAAACTCGGCTTGGAAGCCGCCGCGTTCTCGTTCACAACATCTACGCACCGCGCACGGGGCCTGAGAAGGCAGCCTTCTACGCGGTGCTCGAGCGAAGCCAGTACCCGGTGCAAGCTGAGCACATCGTCCTCAGGGACTTCAACCTCGCTGTCGACGTAACAGCTGACTCGGCCACTGGAGCTGCCCGGGATCCCGGAGCACGTGCAAGCTTCTTACGCTGGAGTGCCATGTTGGGCGTCTCGGACGCCTGGCGAGTCCACCACCCAGACGCTCGCGTCTTCTCCAGTCCGACCCCGCGCTGCACTAGACTCTACTGCATTCTCCTCCCCGACCACCTACTATCAGCGTACTACTCGTCATCCGACTATTCTGATCACCAGCATGCTGGCGACCACCTTGTCGACCGTGTGCGACTCAACACGGCTGCCACGAGGAAGGGACCCAGTTTCTGGCGGTTGAACCTCTCGATGGTGCAGAACCCTGGTGTCGACGATGTCATCCGTGGTGAGGCGGCTTCGCTGCTCGCGACTCTGCGCTCCAGCGCAAACCCCGGTCTCGTGCGGGACTCGTGGAAGCGCTCGGCACGGCCGAGCCTGCAGCAGATCGAGCGCCAACAGCGCGGCGAGTGTGCACGAGAGGTGCGACGAGCGCGCGATCTCGCTCTGGCAGCTGAGGACCGCCACGCTCGAGAGCACAGCCCAGCGTCACTGCGCGACATGGAGGCAGTGGAAGCTGTTCTGACGTTCCAAAAGCGGCAAGTGAGCGAGATCACTCAGGACCGCGGTTTTGCTACTCACGCAGCAGATATGGAGACGTCGTCTCATCGGTTCTTCCGTCTGCCTCAGCTGGACAGACGCGTGACGATTGGCTCTGCTGTGTTACCCGATGGATACGAGACTACGAATCAAGCGGCTGTGGCGGCAGCGTTTCGAAGCCACTGGGGCAGCATCTTCGGCGATGCGAGCTGCGGAACTCTCGAGGCTAGCACGGATGCGGACGCGCGTGCCCTGCTACTTGGGAGCATCGACCGTCGCCTCTCTGGTGCGGGCGCTGATGATGTTGATGGCGATATCTGCGCACAAGAGCTGGTGGCCACAATCCGGCATCCGAGAGGGTGGTCGCCACCCAGGACAGACGGTCTCTCGGCTGCTTTCTACAAGGCGGCGCCAGACACCTTCGGCGAGATCCTTGAGATAATTTTCCGGTACCAGCTCGATCGTGGCGTCCTATTGCCCTCTCAGCGAGAGTCGGCGGTGACGCTCCTGCACAAGGGTGGATCTCGGGCGGACCCCGGTAACTACAGGCCGGTCTCCCTCATGCAGGTCGACACGAAGATTCTCACGAAGACACTGGCGCACCAACTCCGGATAGTGGTGCCGTTGCTTGTCCACACCGACCAGAAGGGCTTTATGTCTGGGAGGTCGCCGCATCATCACGTACGCTTCCTATGTGACCTACAACATCGGCTCACCGTGACGAAGAGCGCAAGTACCGCGGTCTTCCTCTACTTCGCGAAAGCTTAAGACCGTGTCAACTGGATCTACATGCGCGACATGCTGCAGCACATGGGCTTTGGACAGCGCATCTGCACGTAGGTGAAGGTTCTCTACCGCGACTAACAGGCACTGCTCGACATGAACAGCAAGCTCCTACCCGCCGCGCGCCCGACGAGGGGCGTCAAGCAAGGCAACTCGCTCTCGGTCTACCTGTTCCTGCTCTGCATCGAGCAGCTTGGCAACTTATTGCGTGCTCGACCGGAGCTCGGCATCCCAGTTTCGGACGGCGCCCAGGCGACAGATTTGTTCTTCGCCAACGACTCGACTCTGCTTGCGTGCTCGCCTGCTGCGGCAGAGCAACAACTCAGTCTCGTCGACTTGTACTGCGCGGGCTCTGACGCGCTACGGAACAGAACAAAGAGCAACGTGGTGACCCTCGACTGTGGCGGGACACCCGCGGCGCTCACCGGGATGCGTAGCCTCAAGCGACATGAACACGTCATGTTCCTTGGGGTAGCGTTCGGCCAGGAGGACACAACAGCGAGCATGCTTGCGAGAATCGACCGCTCTGTGTTCGACCGACTACGCCAGTGGCAGTACCGCGCGAGGACTGTCCGGGGTCGCCTGCTCGTAGCGCAGGCCGTCGTCTTCTCGGGTATGTGGTACTTCACTCCGCACCTCGATGTACCGGAGAAGATGGTCCAACGGTGGCAGCGGCTACTCGGGAACTTCGTACTGTGTCAGCGAATCGACCCTGACGACGGACCGACCCGCCTCATCTTGCGAGAGTATTCCTGCAAGGCGCGTAGTCGCGGTGGCCTGGGCATCCCCCAGATAGCGACACTCCTCCTCCGCCAGCGTTTCTCACTCCTGCAGCAGTACGTCGGCGAGATGGCGCGGTCGCAACAGCTCTCGTGGACAACACCAGCGAACGTCATGCTCGCACTAGCGGTGCCTTCACCACTGACGCATCGCGTGATGGATCTGCTGTCGGTGTCTTACTACCGATATCGAGCGCGCGGATCTCTACCATCGATGCCAAGGTGGTAGAGGTCGACGTGGCAGCTGTGGTCGGCGATCAAATGGCCGGTGACGTTCGAGACGCTCCCCGGACCCGAGAAGAACGTGTGTCTGCTCTGCCAGCCGGTCTGGCTCACGGCCGCGCCGCTCCTCCAAGTCGCCTCGACGACTACACAACGGCAGCGAGCGCTGGGCCAGATTTCCGGCCCCCAACGATACTTCCGCGAGGCGCTGGCTGCACGGCACGGCATCCGATTCCTCCCTGACTTCTACGATGGCGCGAACACCTTTCCAGACCGTCGTGCGTTTGTCCATCGGCTCATTGTCGAGTCCAGTGTGACGACGTCGGTGGCTCAGCAACGCTCATGGATCAAGTCGTAGTATGTCAAAGTTGCGCAACTTGCGGGGCGTGTCAGAGCGCCGTCTGTTGCGCTACGTGCGGCGCGAGCGGACCAATCTCCAATCCCGGCGGTTGGAATCACGTGCTGTGGTCGAGTGTGTCTCTTCCTCTAGCTAATCGAGTCGGCTCTTCGCTCGGTGACCAAGGTCGCTGCAGTGCCGAGACGTCGAAACCACCCGGTCGTCGAGCTCCTTGGCAGCGCTGACTCGAGGGTCGAGCGTCGCGGCTCAAATTCGACCAAGACAACCGCAGCCATCTGATGCCTGTCGTGCACGGCCGCCAGTTCCGAATTGCCTTCCTGGTGCTGCCTGTTGGTACCAAGCAATCGTTCCTCCGGTCATCGAGGCCCGACACCCTCTGCTGCCCGCGCGAAGGGCGCGCAGCGGCTGAGACCGAGCGGCACCTGTTCTTTAAGTGTGCCCCGGTGGCAGACCTCTGGGCAGTGGTTGGTCGCGACTGGGTGCCGCTGCTCGGACGCATGCCAGCTTGGTGCCACATAGCTAATCCGTCATCCGTGCCCATAGGTAGCTCACACGAAATCGACCCAGAGGCAGTACGCAGCACCTGGCACATCCTCCGCTCTATCACACTCCACCACCACTGGACGCAGCGCAACGAGCTCGTCTTCAACGGCCGCCGCCGCCTCTTCTTAGCCAGCGGTTGATCAAGCTCTACTCTACCTTTGCAGCACGCATTCGACACGTACGTCGGCTTGGAACACTCGATGGCACCGCGCTCGAGTGCAACATCAGCACCCTCCATACCAGTGGTAACGGCAGTACCGTCTTCGCACGTTTTCCTCGCCTCCTCGCCACCCGCGACGTTACTCAACTCGTCCCTCTTGGAACCGTGTGCGCCATGCTTGAGCACGCTGGTTGACCAGCAACTGCACCACCGCTCATTCACTACTAGTACTTGCTAGACATCCACCAAGTTGAGAACTAGAGGCTAATCCGTCAATCGAGCAGTTCCAAAGAATGTTAACCCAGCCTTGGTTCATGTCCGGTAAGTCGATCTCGTTGCTGTGCGCGCCGACCACACCAGGCTTGGCCGCGAGGATCTTGTGCACCGAGCCGTCCGCGCGCACGAACGCCTGGTCGTCGACCGCGGCGAGCAGCAACTGCGGCACGTTGATGCGCTCGGCGAGCTTCTCGACCGCGCCGTCGCGCTTCATCATGTTCTCGAGCGTCGACGGCGGGTGGAACGAGATGTCGCCCTTGATCACGGGCTCAGGCAGCACCGACTGCTGCACGCCAATCCAGCCGCCCCAGCAGTAGCCTTACATGACTGTGCTCTTGATCTGGAACTCGCTCTGCAGAAAATTGATGGCGTCGTGGAGGCTCGCGCCAAGCACGTGCTCGAAGCTGTACTTGGTGGCTCAGTCCTTTAGAATGGAGATGTAATCGAGGGTGAGGTAGTCCCCGTGCGTGACGTCCACAACCGCTACGGCGTACCCGACCATCGCAAGATTCTTGGCGTCAACTTTGATGCGGCCGCTGTCGAGCCCGGGATATCGGGGATCGCGATGACGTCAACCGAGTTGGAGCCGGTCGCCGGCGCAGCGACGTGCATCGTCGCGCCATTATACGTCTTGAGGACACCGGAGACGCCTCCCTCAACCTCAAGGGGAGGCAGCGCGGTCACGGGGCAACAGCTCATGCTGGGCTTGGCCGAATTGGAGGGAATAAGAAGAAGAAGGAAGTGGGCGAGGAGGATTCGATTGAGGAATGCCGAGGATCGCCAACTCCTTTTGGACGTTCCGGATCGCCAATTCCTTATGGACGTTCTTCAGATTGTGGACAAATCAGGAGGACATGTTGAAAAATACTAGTAGGTTTTACGTACAAAAAAAATCGTAATCTTTTTGTTTTGTTCAAAAGCAGAGTTTGCTCAAAAACACCGTATTACTGGGAAAATTCTGTGCAACATTATGCATACTGAAGGTTTTATTACAAAGCAAGTATTTATTGTTGATAATATCAACAATAAGTACTTGAACTTTCTTATATTATTCGAGGCGAGGCGCTCAACATTCAACACGTTGCTTGGGCATCTAATTCCTGGTTTAAACCAGGAATTAGATGTACAGTATCAATAATTATTACGTAATCCGGAATATCTGAACTCACTTGATCTTCATTATTGATTCCGAATTGGACGCAGAAATCACGACCCTGTGAGGTCGAAGCAGGGAGTTTTCTTACTCGATTCAAACAGCGCGACATCTGACCAATGACAAGTCCCATTCCATCGCGCAACGTCGGCTCCCTGCGTCATCTCCCACAGCTCTCCGTGCTTTCAGTTGCTGTTTTGTTGCGCTCTTGAGTGTGTTCAGCTAAACCAACGCTGTGCTTAACTCCTACCTTTTACTCCTATCCGTCGCTCCGGACATGATAATTGTGTCATACAAACATCAAATGAGTGGTGTGATCGGTCATACGGAATAAGGGTACTTATCCAACAGTATGCACACGCTTTCAGCCAGTTAATCTTCCTAAATCCTAGAGCAGCATACTGCTCTAGGATTTAGGAAGATTAACTGGCTGAAAGCGTAATACGATAGAATACCATAAAGTTTCCAATCGAAAACAGTGTTATGCTTTCACAATAAGTTATATTTTGCCCTTCCATTTACGCTTAGTGATGATATTGTCCAATCAAAATAATCCAATTGATCATTTCAAGAAATAAATCATTATGAAGCAGTGTCCCGAATTTCGTTTCCAATTATTCCAACAATATCCCTATGGAGAGTTCCAGCAGTATTCAATATGCGATACATTTAGCAAGGTTTTCTTAGAGAGCGCAAAAATCGCTCTCATTCCAACTTGACCCCACCACACTCAGATTGGAGCAGTTCGCGATGACGGTCGCGTCGCTGGTCCTCGCGAACTGCCAACGCAGTAAAACGACGTCGGTCAAGGCGTTCGAGGCGTTCCGAAAGACCGAGAACATCACGCTAGCCAAGGCGCGAGGCCGTGTTGCCCAAGGTTTTACAGGTAGGAGTCTAGGCATTATATTGGGCAAGTTTGCGGCATCGTTAGTCAAGAAAGACGGCCGACATGACAAGCCTCTCTCTAGAAACTTGGTCCTCTCTTCCTTCTGCAACATCAAGAAATGGCTCGTAGAGGAGTCCCCACAACGATACCAGCTCGCGGCAAAAAGACTGCAAAAGATGCTCTCTTAGGTAGATCGCTACTGCGCAAAGCGAGCGCAAGAAGGCATGGTGACGCAGTCTCCTCCGTGCACCAAGAAGGACCTCGGCATTACCATGAAAGCCATCTACAATCGAGCCACCACGCCAAGCGACTACCTTGATGCAGCGTTGGTGACAATGCTTTGTTGTCTGTAGGGAAGGAGCTCGGACCAGAGCAGTTGGACAAGAATCAACTCTCTATCTCCCCTAGCGCGTTGCTGTAGTTGAGTTGTCTAGTATTCGCTGAGGTTCTTACCTGCACTCGTGGTGCACCAAGGGATGTGCAGTTTCTACGCTTCATACTGCGAAGACAGCAATCCAAAAAGGAGTGTCGAATTCAAAGACCTACACGACTGCTACACCTGCTCTCTTCACGTGCCCGGCATCGCAAGGTCGCTGCAACTCTTGCCTGCGTCCTGTATATTTCCGCAGTTCTTTCATGAGCCAGCTGGCGCTCACGAGCATGACGTTTGAGATGACGACGACACCGATCTTCGTGATCTTCTAGAGCTTGACGAGGTTGAAGCACCACTCTCCTCTGGGTTGTTGAGCCGGGCGGCTGGAACACTTCGCGAGTCAGCAAAGCCTTCAGCCACACATTGGGCACGACACAAGAGGACCAAAAAGTGGTCCGTCAGCTCAGCGGCTGGCTATCGTCAAGTTCGAGCACGACTGCCAGATCTCACCTGCTTTGAGTCGCTGATGCTTGAACGAGTTCGCGGTGTGCAGCGCAGGCTCTTCTCAGCCTCCTGTGGATTTAATGACAGCAGCAAGGACCTCAATAAGCAGGTGGTTGACACCCTCACTGCCATGATGCTCCTCCACCATCCCGGCATGCAAGCTCACCGACAGGACAGCCCTTTCGTACGTGCGGCTCAAGAAGGTATTTGATGCCGAAGGCATCCAAGTGTGCGAGCTGATAGCGTAGTTTGTCACTATACGCGCTTCGTCCTCGCGCTCAAAGCCACCAAGAGCTGCAGAACAGCATGATCAAGCCGACCTTCGCGGTCTGGTAGAGCGACAAACCCACATGCTCGACATGATTTTGTTAAAGCACTCCCGACTCGAATGGCGCGTCCACGGGAACGAGAGCCGAGCAGTTGCACTGTCTTTCGGACAGAGAGAGCGAGCAGAGATCGACGTCCCAGCGAGTAGCGAACGACACTTTCCCCCTCCCCTGAAGCGCTTGCGAAAGCAGCCAGCCAAGTCGCTCGAATCTATATGGTACGAGTAGTTCTGCAGCGAACCAATGGTATTCGTATCAGCCGTCGTTAGCAAGCCCAAGCCGCACGTGTACAGACACGCATTTGCGTGCAAGATGCTCTTCCTGGAGAGAGAGATCGTCTTGGACGCGAAATCGCAGGCGTTTAAGTCAACAGCGCTTCGAACCGGCGATCTGGCTGCTGCTCGCGTGGTCGCGTTCCTCAGAGAGCAGGACTTGGCTGCTGTTGCGTTGGGTTCAGAGGTGAAGGCGCAGCGCCAGCTGCGCAAGCAAGACGCTCTGGACGCTGTTCTCGCTCGGCTTCGCCAACTCGTTGACGACAGCCTGGTCGCCGACCCGACGCCGCCTTCTGCGCTGCCAACTTTTCTGCGCTGAGGTAGTACTGGGACCTGAGGTCGTACTCTCGCAAGTCATGCTCTTGCGCAACCGTGCGCATGCACGCAACGTACGATACAACCGCATCGCGAACTTACAACTGCGCTCTTGTAGTACCGCTCACTGCTCGCGAGGATCTCGATCAATCTATCTTGGGTACACCCAAACACGTGTAGATGCACAGCACACACATGCACGACAAACGGCACCGCTTGCTGGACATGTGCTCGCACAGCCAGTATCGTACGTCATTGAGATCTCGCCAAACGACAAAAAACACCACCGTAACACTGTGCCACGCAAAACGAGCGCATCAACACAACGCTTCGGATCTCTGTCAATACGCCGCCGCACGCCATTCCACACTGAGCTCGCCACCACATCGCAACAGCTCGCACCATTAGGCCACCATAGCGCCGCGTCACACACGGCACACCAGCACACCGCCCACTGCTCACCCAACGCTCCAGCAGAGCCTCACTCCACACTCACCACACCAGCACAGCACCAATGGATACCGGTACGCCAGCCCACTTCCATTTAGCAACATAGCACCAGGTACACGCCAGCACAGCGCCACGTGACGTCCAGCACGCCCGCCACGCGAATGCCCGTCGCTGCATTGCTTACCACTGCCACTCGCTCACTTCTTCTTTGTGAATTCGCTTCTGCCAACACACACCCCTCTCCTTGCATCATTTGTGTTTAACACACATTGATTCGAGCGTTTTTGTGAACATTGGAATCTTTATGGTATAGTGGGCTGCCAAGCGAGCGTCGCGAGCGTAGCCCTTTAATGATCTGCAAAGGCTGGCTCAACGACCGACGTTTACTGAATGGAGTAAGCAACACCGTCTAGAATATACAATCGTTCCTTCCGAGCGCGAAGGCACGGAGGGCCGAGAGCACGAGAGCTGTCTTGCTTGGTAAAACATTGTGTTTCGACTTTTGGACAGACTGCACATGTTCACCAACTGTCCAAGCTTTCCAGCGATTCCTCCAGCCTTTGTCGGTGGATTACACCTACTATCATATCTTTTGGTATCCCTACACGCTTTGACATTTTCCCCAACAACATTTGAAAATACTGTATATATAACATCAGAAGACACACTTCTGCGAGTGTTGTCCAGTGGACGAAGAGGAGATGAGAAGATGAGAATGAGCAACAGGAAGAGCAGGATAAGGAGACCAGCCTCGAGGAGGCTGGTGTGAAGAGCCCGACGTCGCCGTCTTTTGCCTGTACCCGCACCTTCACGTTCACTCGTCGCTCGCACCCGACCCGAAGCCTTGACACGCTCCGCATCGCGGCCAAGCGGGTCCGTCCGGTATCGTCGTCCCGTACCACGAATGGCAGCGTCACCTCGTTGTGGTCGCCATACGTGAGCTCACAGGTAGTGTGGTTGATCACCGCCTTGGTCGCCCGCAAGAAGTCCAAGCCCAAGATGAACTCGCCCACGCAGCCCTCCACCGCAAGTGTGTCCATGACGGGTATCTGGCCGTACACGGCCCGGCACTTGAACTTGAAGACTCCCTCGACGCCGAGCGGCCGTCCCTGCAGCCCTTGCACCCACCTGACCAGCGGCGGTACGCCGAGCCGCTCGATCAGGCTCTTCATCTGTTCGCCGGCGATGAAGTACCGAGTTCCCGTGTCGATCATGAGTTCGCTCTCGCGCCCGTCCACCGTCACCGTCGCTGTTGGTAGTCCATCGGCCGCGGGCATCAGGATCGGCACCTCGCGCTTGGTCGCAAGCGCCTCCTATCCCGCTTCCCCATCCGCCGATAGCCGCGACGCCCCAGTGGCGCCGCCACCCCGGCATGCAGCGGTGCCAGTCTGCTCGAGATCCCGTAGAAACGTGTCTGTCGCCGCCTTGCCCGGCGCCGCCTTCTCCCAGACCTGCTCCAGAAAAAGCGAGCCCTCTGTGATCGGCTCGGAAGCGCCCTGAGCACGCTCGCAGGCGGCACCGCCACGCGAAGCACTCACCTCCTTCTCATTCTCGTCCTGGCGCCGCGGACGCGTGACTGTAGCCGACTGCTCTAGGCCCGGCACCTCAGCGCAGCCAGACGCCCAGCGTCCGCTTTCACTGCCGCCCGCTCGCCCGAGGCAGTCGCGCACTGGTCCCTGACCATCGGCATTTTTTGCCACGCGCCGCCTTCGCCGGCCTTCCCAGACTCAATACCTACCTTGGCGGCCCGCCCTACCTTGGTGTCTCGCCGGGTCTCCTCTCTCTACTCGCCTTCGCTGGACAGGACGCCGCTCATGTCGAGTCCGGGCCCTCCCCGGACTCGACATTCCCCTTCGCTGCCCAGCCGTCTGTGGTGTCGTGTCTGGCTTCCTCTCGTTACACGTTCACGCTGTCGCCGGCGCCGGACCGACTCGCTCCTACTGCGACCGTTGCGACCCGCGCCTGGCCTCCATACTCGCTTCGGCGTGCATCGGTCTGGAGATGTAGCCCTGCCGCGACTACACCCTCTTGCCGTTTCCCTGCTCGCTCTCGCCCTTGAAACGCTTGGTAGACGTGCGCATCGGGCACTCCCGTGCGAAGTGCCCTTCTTCGTCGCAAACGAAACAGCGGTTGTGGCGCTGCCGCTTCCGCTGGTATTGCTGTATCTGCTCCTACGCGTCGTAGCTGCATCCCGTTGCGCCTCTCGCCTGTACGTACTTGTTCAGTCCTTGCGTCGCTGTCAAAGCGCGCATGCCGCCCTTTGCGTACGCGACATGCCTCGACTGCTTGTTGGCTTGCTCACTCATCGCTCCGTCGCCGCCAACTATGTGATGCGCCCGTCCGCACGCCTCGATCAGCGTTGCGGGTACCCGCGCCACCAACGAGGCTCACACGAGTGGCGACACCCCGTTGATGAACGCCTCCACGTACTGCTCTTCCTTGAGCGTGGAGCCCAGCCCAAGTCCTCCAGCGCTTCAGCGAACGCCTCGAACGTCTTGTCCGGCATCTTCCTCCTTCGCATGACCGCGTTGAAGATCTGGGAGGCACTCTCACTCCTCCCGTACTTGGCGCGCAAGTGCTCGGCCAGCACGTCCACGGCGCGATCCTCTTCTACGATCCGCAGCCGTGTCCGCCCAAACCACGTGGCCGCCTTACCGGTCAGCGCGAACGCCATGACCTGGTACAGTACCCGCGGCGGCCACCTCGCGCCGTGCAGGAGCTCATCCGCCTCCACCGCGCTGGTGAAGTGGTTCAACCAGTGGTGGACCGGCCACGACGCTCCGTCAAAGCTGCTGACCCGCAGGTTCTGCAGCTTTTACGCCGTCGCTGGTGCCGTCGCCGTCGTCGTCGCGGGTTTTTGCGTGGGCACGACCGGCGTCACCACTGCTGCACTTGCTGGCGTCCGAGGAGCGCTCGCCACGCTGTCTGTCTCGTCGTCGCTGGTCGTGCCGATCTGCATCGCCCGACCTCGTCCTTGCGGCCTGCCCCGCGCGCTCGGCGTCGTTCCCGTCTGCGCTTGGGGCGTCTGCGGCGGTGTGCCTTGTCTTGTCGTCCTTGGTTTAGGCGCCGCTGGCGTCGCTCTCGTCTTTGGCGTCGTGCTCCTTGTCGCGACCATGTCGTCATGCTCTCTTGTTCCGTCGTCCGTCTTCTTCGCTGTTCTTCCGCGGCGAGGCGCCTGGCGTCCTCTCCAAACCCTTAACTGCGCCCCAGTATGACCACCAAGTAATGTCCTTCAACCAGTTGGGAGTCAAGAAGCACACAGCAGTGCGTTGGTCGACCTCCTCTCCTCTTGGCGGATCCAAAGTGAGCTGCTTCCTGCTGTCTGCTCTCCCTTCCCTCACTTCCCTCACGCTCTGCTCAGATCAGGGAATCCTAGGCTGGAGCGTGCGTCGCCGCCGTCGATCGTCGCGCACCTGGCGGTCGACTCCTGGTGGACACCTCGACCATTACTGTATCAATGCCAAGGTATCGGGACTGCGCGGTGGTCTCCGAAACATTGAGACGCGTCGAGAGGGACGACGAGAGGGACGACGCTGGTGTGACCACTGCGACGACGGTGATTCTGTTCATGATGCACTTCTTAAGGTAGATAGATATATGGGGCGATACGTACTTCCTCGTTCAACCCCGACTCACGACCGAGCTGCCGCGTCGAAGACGGAAGTAGCCGCCAGAACTCGAGCTCGAGTCCGCGCGCGAGCGCTGGCGCATCGTCCGCATGGACCCTTTGCGCGAGAAACGCATGGCGCGCTGGCTGCCGCCGTACGAGCTGCGCGGCGACGCGTTTCTGAGAAATTGCTCGTCGAACACGCCACCGGGCCCGACGACAGTGAGGCTGTCTTCATCCACCACGAAGTGCTCGTACGCCGACATGTTGCCGCCGCGCGCCGCGAACGGGTCGTGGTTCACGGCCGACGTGCCGAACATGCTCACGCGCGA
>SMMQ01002154.1:25099-39299 GCA_008271595.1 [Pythium] brassicae (nom. inval.) | reverse complement strand
CTGAGACCGCTCCAGGCGAGCGCGCACGGGTTCTTGGCGACGGAGACGGCGTGCATAGGGATCGCGAGCGCCATGTCGGACTTGCGCGCGTCGCCAAACATAGGCGAGTAGTTGGTCGCGCCTGGTGAACAGGTGCGGGAGTCCATTTTTACCATCGCGTGGCGACGGCGTGGCAGGTTCGTGCTTGAGTTTTGTGTTGTGGATGGAGCTCACTGGAGAATTGGAGAGTGACAAGTGCGCGCGATGTCGCACTCTTGGACTGCTGCTAATAATCCGCTCGTCGTCATTTTGCCACAGTTGCTGTAACAGCTGGGTCGCAAGATCAGAGTTGCGACGCGCAACTCGGATCTTGCATGTGCCTGACCAGTGGTGGCAACCTGGTGATTTGTCATAACAAAAAATTATGCTGAGAGTCGTTTTTTAAAAACGACTTTCAGCATGATTTAACCCTCCATCTACCACAGAATTTTTTCCAAAATAAAAAACACATGTGTTACGTAAAACATGTTGATTTGTAAAAATATCTTTTTTCACTATCGCCCGCGTAAAGTGCGACGCCTGTGCTTGGAAAACGCGACATGCCATTCTGTGTCAAAGCTTTGGCCATCCGACATGCACGCACTCACATGTTGGATCTCACCGAAAATGCATCGATTTTGACACACTCATGTTTAACGTAAAACATGTTGAAAATGGCCGTTTTATCAAAGGTACCACAGCCGCGAGCAAAATTTGGTACCAAAGCAGGTGCATGTCATCCTCTGAAACGCAAGCAAAGTGTTGGCGAACATCAATGTATACAAGTGCTCGCGTTCTTTTGGTAGCAAAAGTCGAACGCAACGCGCACACAAATCAAATGGCAGCTCTCATTTCGTTGACGCCGGCCGCACTATCACACGCAAAGCAGGCACTCACACCACGCGTGCCTCCAACACACTCCTGCTCTCACCGCCAGACACGCTCGACAGGCTGGCGGAGCACGCTCCGTGCTCCACGTGCTCACTCACAGTCGCGCCTCTGCTCCGACTTTGCCGCACTGCAAGCAGCAGCGCTCGTCTCGCCGCAACTTACCGCGTTGCCCCCACTTGCCGCGCCACCGCCGCTCATCGTGCCACCGCCACTCGCCGCACCGCTCTCGCTCGTCGCGCCGCTCTCACTCGCAGCGCCGCCACGCTCGCTTACCGCGCTACCGCGCTACCGCGCGCACGGCCGCCGCGTGCACCAAAAGCGCCCCCACGCGCACTCGCACGACCGCGGCTCTCACTTGTCGCGCCACTGCGCTCACCCGACTCGCCCACGCCCTCGCCGTGTTCGCTTGCCGCTTCCACGTCGCTTTCGTTCTCCTCACCATTGTCTTCGTTGTGCCCGCCTCGCTTGCGCTTACCATGCGCTCGTCCTGGGCGGCGGAGCAGTATGCCGCGGCCGATGTTTGGCACCGACAGATTGGCACCATTGTCCCACAGATGGTGCCAAAACCGGTGGCACATGAGATCGTTTCCCGTGCCCTGAGGCCGCACCTTGTTGCAGAGATAGATCCTGCGCGCTTACACCACACAGATACGACAAAGCCGACCACGCGCGCACAACTAGCCAGCGCACGCTCTCACCTCGCCGTGCCGTTGCTGCAAGCGCCGCAGTAGTACTTCGTTGCACACTGGTCTCTCCTTGACGACTTCAACAGCGAGCAGACCTTGCACTGCCTCTGGCAACGCTTGCGAATCCTATCGACGACTTAAAAGTCCGGGCACTCCAAGAGGTCGTGCTCGCGGTCCACCGCACGCATCTTCACGCGCTGTTGCGGCGACGTACCTGCGTCGTTCGCGACGGCTGTACACAGTAGAGCAAGTCAGAGAGCAGTAGAGCAGCCTCTAAAAAAGCGTTCGGCGTACCCTGTCCGTGAAGTCTTCTTGAGTCACTGCAAGGAGCTGCACTTGGAGAACGGCCAAGAAGCGCGCGTGGCTCGACTGGCGCTCGCCGCGCTCATTCTGTACCTCTCGAAACACTATGAACGCATTCACAAAGGCCATGTCCACAAACCCTAAGAAGAGGCTCTTGTAGTACTTTTTGAACTGCATAACGAGCTGCAGAGAGTACCTTGGAAGCGCAGCTGGTCGTGGACGTCGACCCCGCCCATCCATCGCTGGTAGTCCCTCTTGACGTACGGACAGGGGACGACTTGATGCTCTCCGCCAGGCAAACGGCGCTCTGCGTGCGCACAAGACAAACATGTGAGTCCGCACATGTTGGACTTCCAACATGTTCGACTTAGCGTTTTCGAAAACACACCGCACGACTCCAGCTCTCTGCTGCCGCCTGTCACGAGGATCTGGACCGGTGTGTTGTCCCACCAGACGAGCACCGTCATCTACTTGCAGACCGTCGGAACCGCGAACCGAGTCGTGTCGCGCGCGATCTCTGCTGGCCGGGTTCGACGCTTCGTCGTGACCGCGTCCGGGAACACGAGGCGCCGAGCCATGATTGTTCCGACCGTATACACGCCCCGATGCAGAAGCTGCAAAGCAAGCTTCACGGACGTGTAAAAACGGCCGGTCACGATGGCGTGGTACACGCCGTCCTCCTGTGCGGGCAGCACTGCGTTCATGTTCCGCATGACCGCTGCCGGACCCGTATTCGGGTCCACTGAGGCGCTAGGATCTCCTACGCCGCCAAGCTCATCCGCGTGTTGTGCCTTGCCGCTGCAGATTTCTAGGCTGGAAGGATCAACGTGAAATAAATGAGTCGATGCACATCGGTAAAACGTGTTCAACTTTGCCAAAAAAAGCTGCCGCCGTAGCCCGTCCAAGGGCAGCGGCTGCGGCACACACATGCAGCACACTGAAGCACACGCAGCACACATGCACGAAGACACCCGTACAAACGCACACGCACACGCACCAGAGGCAGTTTGTAACCGGGCGTACCCGAGTTACGCAGTACAAGCAGAGAGAAAGCGTGCGAGAGTGCCTTCCGCAAGAATTCCAGTCAGACGAGACGGAGAAGAAAGGCTGGGCGTTGAGACTCCAAATTGAGAGTGCTATTCATGAGGCTCAGTGCGGCTCCACCGGAATGGTGTGAACCTTTAGATTTTGTATGGCGATACTAAATCTAAGCTGCCTAAACTATGGTTGGCTCCAAGAGCTCAAATGAACTGATTGGTCTAAACTGGTGATTATTAGCCAGTGGCAAGCACAGCCGCTGCGGCTGGCTTTATAGCATTTGCGCGGACTGCTGTCCCACAGAGCCGGGTTCCCGAAAGTAACCTCGGCGAATGTAACCCCGTTACACAGTACGCCGTCTCGGCGCAGCGCGTCATGAACAGCTTCGTCCCCCAGTTGTGCGGTTTGTCTTTCAGATATTGCCGAGTCGGGTTGTATCGGCTCCGGCTAGGTATCATCGCCTCGTCGAACGCGAGCACCGCCGGCGTGTGGTAGCCCTGCTGGAATGTTCTCTGCAGCGCCCGCATTACACTCCTCACCTTCCGCGCGCGGTCATTTGCGGTGCTGGGGTCTGCGTTGTTAGCGAAGTGTAAGTTGCGTATCACATGCTGGAATCGGTTCCGAGACACGTATCGCCCGAAGGTGCCCGCCGCCACTGCACCAGTCGCCGTCGTCGCCCAATGGTCTGTGAACTGCCGAGTCTGCGGGTTGAGCATTCTCGCGATAAGGAGCCCGATGCACACGACGAGCTCGTGTGGCTGCACGTCCTTCTACTTCGCCTCGTTGTCTATTATCATGTCCTTCGTCCTCGCGATGGAATCCCGCTGGTTTGCGAACACTCGATCGACGCGCTTAGGCTGTTGCTGAAACAGGTAACGGTTCGTCTCTCGCGCGATCTTCTTCCACAGATTACGTGGCGTGAGGAACAGGAACAGCGATAGTGGTGACTCAGCGTGGGTCATCACCACGTTTGTCAGTCCGGAGATGCCCTCGTCGGTGTCTGGGAACCGATTCGGATCTGATTGCCCAAAAGAACAAGTGTGAGGCGTCAGCATGTTTGACGTAACACATGGGGTCAACATGTGAGTTCACATGTTGAACTGATCGCACACACCAGTCTCCCATCTGTCGGCTGGCATTCACTTCACTGGCTTGGCGCCCTGGGAGAACTTGCAACAGGTCCTCGCGGGGCAGTCTTCGCCACTCGCCGACGTCGCTCGAGTCGTCAGTCGCGCCAGCCGCATGGCCGACAAGCTCGTCAATCTCCGATCCAGGTCCGCGTCGTCGTCATCGTCCATGACCTTCTTGAACCGCACCTCCAAGCCCTCGACCCATGGCTCCTAGTCGCCGTCGTCACCTCGCCGTCAGAGTCAAGCACTTCATACTCACTCAATTGAACCGCACATCCCGCCACCTGTAACGGGCTAAGAGCCCGAGGAGGAGAAAGCTTGGGCGACAGGGGGCAAATTCAACTCTGTTTTGTTATGACGCTCCGGCGGAAGCCGGAGCGTCAATAATGCAGCGCCGCAATCTGATTGGCTAAAATGGTACTGCGAATACCATCTCAGCCAATGAGCGACTGATACGTAGCGCAAGTCACAATTGTGACCCGTGCGCTGACCTACTGTATCTTCAATCGTACCTACGCGAGTAGGTACGCCTAAAGTACCAGATCTCTCAAAAGTAACCTGCCTAAAGTAACGGGACCGCCTGCCTCGTTACACCACCCCAACAGCATCGTCTTGGTCGTCGTTGTCCGGCGTGCTCGGCGGTGCTCACGCAGTCCGCCGTTGCTTCCTCGGCGTGGTGATAGGCGTGTCACCTCCCGTGTCGCCGCTCTCGTCCTCGTCCTCATCCTTCGTGGCAGAATGCGCCTTCTTCTTCGCGAGGCGCGCTGCTGCCGCTGCGACATCATGATCCGCAAGTCGAGTCTGAGCCTCTGCGGGTCGCCTGTTACCCTCCTCCTCGTCAGCATCCGCCTCGGCCTGCAAGCGCGCACACGATCGCCCCCGCAGCAGCAGCTGCAACCGCAGCGTCACTGGCGCGCTTCGCAGTGTTGTCTTCTTCGCAGGTCCTGGTGTCACCACGTCGTCCGTTCCCACACCGCTCACCGCCGCAGATCAAGCGGACACAGCAGAGCCGCCGCCTTCTTGTTCACCGGCTACTTCTTCACTGGTGCCGCGGTCTTCGTCGCCCGGGATATCTGCGCCATCTTCTTTGCAGGAGACGACGCCGTCGTCACAGTCGTGTCGCCAGCAATCGCGTGTCCACGAGCGCAGTGGCCGCCTTCGTCTTCTTTGCTGGCGGCGTTGCAGTCTTCGCAGGCGGGCCAGCATCTTCGCCTTGCCCGCCGCCTTCTTGTTCTCTGGCGACGTCGCCGCCCCCCGCCGCCGCGTTCTTCTTCGTTGGCTGCGTCTTCGCCACCGCATTCGACTTACCAGCTGCCGCCACCTTCTTTGACACCGCACTTACTTCTTCTTGGCGGCGGCGGTCGCCTTCTTTGCCTCCGCGCCCTTCTTCGCCTTCGCCGCCTTCTTTGCCATCATGTACGCCGCGTCCTTGCCCATTGGACGCGCCCGCACGGGCTGCACTTCGAGTGTGTCGACGTCTGACGACCCGCTCTCGGACACTAACGCTATCATCGTTCCCTCGTCGCCACTTGAGTCGCTACGGTTGTTTCTGTCGTCGTCGATATCTGCCTGTCCTTCTATCGCGGCGGGATGGTTGTTGATTCGGCAGAGGCGTTCCTCGAGATCAAGCCCTACAAGAGAGTCCAGAAAGACCCGACGCTCCTGTCGTATGCGTCGGGTCTCCCTGGTCGCCGGCATGCCGTTCGTGCTTCTTGTTGTGCTTAGTTCACGCTGTTTATCAAAATAAGTCAAACCGACTTCGCGTGCCCTGCCAAACGGATGGATGTGCGCACACCATCATCAAGATCTGTTCTCTGCTTTTTTTAACACTCGCGGTGGCCATTTGTTGTGCGCTGCCAACCTAGCCCTATCCATTTGGAACAGAAACACGATATGTTCATTCTCGTGCAAAATCGCGTTTATCTTGAATTTTGTATTGAAAACGGTTTTCCTAGCCATTGCTGTTTAAACATGTGTTACGTAACATGTGTGATTTTTTTCAAATGTTCATCGCTACGACATTTGTTGATGGAGGGTTGAATTCATGGACCATTGACAATTCACAAGAGTTTCGACATGTTTAAATGTGCATAAAGTCTGTCCCCGCTAAGTACGATAACTACAGCCACAGGCACACTAGCCCTTCCTTCGCTAATTTGCCCTCGTGCTTGATAAGCACTAGCTCACCGTCGAGAAACATGGTGGCCGTCGGTCGCCCGCGCTGCGCAGAAAGCCAACACTTAGTGGAAGAAGAGAAGGCTCCAAGTAAAAAGTCGCTGATGATGGCGTGCAAGTACTGCCGGCAGATGTTCGAAAAAGATCCGAACGCAGTGCCAGCACCGCAACAGTACAAGTACCGTAAGTCGACGTTCGAGCAGCACCTCGGGTGGGACTGCTTCTACGTCCCGCCAGCGGTCCAAGCGAGCGTGCGAGCGAACCACGTTCAACCGTCTGCAAGGCCGCACGGTGGAGGTCGCGGTGGTGATGACGAAGGCCGCGGGCCTGGGGACGAAGGGTTGCGCAATCCACACCATAGAGAAGGGCACGTCATGTCGCGTGTTTAGACGTGCGGCGAGGGCCGCAGTACCGTGAACTTGAGCGCGGCGGGGACACAACAAGCGGAAATGGCGGGGCTTGAGATCTGCCGCGGACACGCGCTCGCGGATGGCAGCCGGGCGTGGCCGACACTGACGGCAATGAGCGCCACCATCGCAGGCAAACCGAGCGTTACCATCAAGGGCCGCATCGACGTGAGCTCGAACGTGGCAGGCGCAACAGCGGCGAAGGGCAAAGAGACACAGTCTTGTCGCCATCTCCAGGTAATGAGTACGACGCTCACTTTCGAAGTGGCGGCGCCCGGTCGGAGCGTGATGGCCAGCATTGCGCGCGCACGCGCCAAGACGACTACTACCCTCGAAACACAGAGAGGTGTAGTAGGCGAGAGCGAGTGGAGCACGGTTCTGTGAAGCAGCGATAGCGCGCAAGATCGTCTGGCGATGAAGCCCATGGTCGACGATCTGACCGCCGCGTGTCGGACGAGTGGACAACGCGTCGTGTCAATGAGCTCCATCAAAAGCTCGTTGCGTTCGTAGTGGACAACGCGCTCCGGGATGCGTTCATTGAGCGCTTCTCTACAATGAAACTCCTCGAGTTCCTCTCCCCAGGAATCGCGCGTCACCTACCAAGTCGTCGAGTGCTAGGCGGCCGCCTACTCGTTGACGAGGCCAACCGCTGGGATGCAGAAGATCAACAACCACTCCGCGATGTCCAAATGTCGTCAGGCGGCCGCGTCAACCTTCTCAGCGACGTCTGGCAAAACGTCTCGAAGGACCATTTAATGGGAGCACAGTTGCCTCTCTACGGGTGTCTTGTTACATTTGACCTCGTGGAGGTCGGTGATCGATACGACGGCTTAGCTATCGCCGAGATATTGGAGGCAATGATCGTGCGGGCTCGCGAAGCGAGTTGGGCGGTCGGAGTTCTCAATTGCCAAGCCAACAGCAGAACTACCCCCCCCCCAACCTTCTCTCCCTTCTCTACCATGAACCCGATTGCGCCAGCCCCAGACGCCCGCGCCGTCCCCGCACCGCCCGCCGCTCAAGACGCCTCTGCCACTGCAGCGCCCGGTGGCTCAAGTGATGCGAACGCAGCGCTTGAAGCCGTGCCTACCGTTGCCGCGACGCGAGCCAGTCCCGCGGCAACACGCGCCTGAGGTACTGGAGCTCAGTCGTCCTTCCGGTCTGTTCTCCTCCGGGGGACCAGAGGCGCCGCATCGACTTCCGGCCCGGCACCGAGCCGCTTTACGTTCGCTCGTCCACCGAACGAGCAAATGATCAAGATGGTGGCGCTCTACGACAGGGACGCTCCCATCGAGACAATCTGCGAGAGCCACATCGCAATCAATCCCGACGCCGCGGACTCCTTTCCTTTCTCCGTGGAGATTGAAGCCGACGCCGCGCTGGCGAATGCCAATGCCACAGCGGTGGCCGGGTCGTTCTACGCCGACCTCGACAACCCGGTAGTCGCTGAGCTCCTGCGAAACAAGGAGATCGGTGTGATAGACCGATCGGCCGACGGCATCCTGACGCTCGGGGTCAAGACGCTGGACGCGAAGGCAAAGCTCGCAGGAGCGCGCGTCACCGTGCTTGGGCGTTCGGTCTCATTCAAGCCCACGCAGCTTCTCGACCACTGCCACTCTGTTGATATGTTCGGCGTGAAGGCGTCCGTCTCGCCCCAGTACATATTCGAGCGCCTCGCTCGCCTTGGCGCCAAACAACTCCACTGCGACCGGCGCAAGTCTGTTGGCGGAGCGCTGACGACGGTGCGAGTAGTCTTCCACTCATTGATCGTCCCGGATGTGCTGCTGATCCACGGCAGACCGGCTGACCAATTCGTGCTGGACGGCAGCTTGTTTCCTATCCGGGACCGCGACACGCCTGCGGCACAGCGCCAGGCCTCGTACGCGCGGGTCTCGAAGCTCGCATTCGACATGACGCCGCGACGTACGCAATCCAACCTGACGCTTGATATGGGCGCCTCCCACGCAACGAAGGTCGCAGCAGGTGGAACCGCGGTCGGGCAGGGTGTGGAGAAGGGCATCGCGAGCGGTACCCCACGAGCGCCGCCGGCATGGACAAACCTGCAGCCCAGCCCCGATGATGGCTTTGTGGTGCACACTTCGACAGAGAGCAAGGGTGGCGCGAAGCGAGGGAGGAGGGTGACGGAATAAGAGGCGCCGCCTGCCTCTTGGAGCTCGCCAAACCTCTACGACGCCCTCCACCAGTTCAACGTGGTGTCCGATGCCGCTGCCTCCGACCCCGAGGACGACAATGCGGCTTACCAATACCGCGTCTTTTCGACGCGCGTTTCGAACCCGATGACGGCCAACATCGATGAGACATGGGTCAGACCTATGGTGCGAGACGGAGCAAAGGCCGTCCAGGCGAGGAAGTCGATCAACGGCAAGACCATCTTGGAGATGATCAAGTCGACGGTCGCCACCCCCCTCGATTTGTGCGTGCTGGAGAAGCCTCCAACCCCGGAATTGCAAGCTGCCGTCCATGCGACCGAGTTGAGCGACGATCCCGAGTCGATCATCGCGTCCGTGGCGAAGGCGCTGGGTGAGAGCATGAAGGTGCTGATGAACTGCCTTGTCAATGACGGCGAGGTGCTCAAGGACATCGTAGACCTCGATGTCCTCCAGCGCATGGTCCAAGTAGCGGAGACCGAGTCGTGCCGACCGTTTCGGGACGCGAGTTCCAAGTTCGACTTCCCGATGAAGCGTGCGAGGCGACTAGCATTTGTCCGGCAGCATCTCGCCGACTTTGACGACCAGCGACTGGTCAGCACGGCGCGAGCTCTCGCGCTCTTTTAGCTGCTGCTCCTTGCAGCCGCTCCTCTCGCGCAAAAAGACATCTGGCTTCAGGTGCTGCGCCGAGTTCAAGTGCAATGGGTGGGGGCCGATCCAGTCCGTCTCCTCTCGGTCGACCTCCTTCACAAGATCCTCCAGACAGCGGTCGGACAGGGCATCCTCACGCGCTGCCTCGAGCTGAAGCCAAATGCTGGCAGTCTGGTGAAAATGCTGATCAGCCTCGGTGAGAGTGCACCTGCAGTCGAAGCTGTTGACAATCACCTGCAGCTCGTGTCGACCGTTGGCGGGGTGACGATGGTCCCGGGGCCGCTGAATTCCGTCATTCCGGTGTCGAAGACGTCGTCGATGTCTAACTAACGGCACCTCGGCGTGGTCTGACATCAACCTCGTCACTTCGAACGTGAACGGCGTGAAAGACAACAGCAGCGGCACCGTTGCCTCGATCGTAACGCCGAACGACCTTGTGTGCCTGCAAGAGACACGCTTCCGCGACCCCGGGCACAAATCAACGTTCGAGTTTCCATGTCGCAGCACGCACATCGCACACGATCTTCACCTCCGACTTCCCTACCGCTCCACTACCACTCCCCCATCACGCCCGCGGTGGAGTGGCGACTCTGCTTTCTTCCCGGTTTCCTGGCGCTCGCACGACTCGAGTAATCGACTCGCTGACTGTGCCTGGGCGATGCCTCGTTGTCGAAACTCGGCTTGGAAGCCGCCGCTTTCTCGTTCACAACATCTACGCACCCTGCACAGGGCCTGAGAAGGCAGCCTTCTACGCGGCGCTCGAGCGTAGCCAGTACCCGGAGCAGGCTGAGCACATCGTCCTCGGGGACTTCAACCTCGCTGTCGACGTAATAGCTGGCTCGGCCACTGGTGCTGCCCGGGATCCCCGAGCACGTGCAAGCTTCTTACGCTGATGTGCCATGTTGGGTGTCTCGGACGCCTGGCGAGTCCACCACTACGACGCTCGCGTCTTCTCCGGTCTGACCCCGCGCTGTGCGAGACTCGACTACATTCTCCTCGCCGACCACCTACTATCAGCGTACTACTCGTCATCCGACTATTCTGATCACCAGCATGCTGGCGACCACCTTGTCCACCATATGCGACTCAACACGACTGCAACGAGCAAGGGACCCAGTTTCTGGCGGTTGAACCCCTCGATGGTGCAGAACCCCAGTGTCGCCGATGCCATCCGTGGTGAGGCGGCTTCGCTGCTCGCGACTCTCCGCTCCAGCGCAAGCCCCGGTCTTGTGTGGGCTCGTGGAAGCACTCGGCACGATCGAGCCTGCAGCAGATCGAGCGCCAACAGCGCGGCAAGTATGCACGCGAGGTGCGACGAGCGCGCTACCCCGCCCTGGCAGCTGAGAACCGTCATGCTCGAGAGCGCAGCCCAGCGTCACTGCGCGACCTGGAGGCAGCGCAAGCTGTCCTGACGTTCCAAAAATGGCAAGTGAGCGAGATCGCTCAGGACCGCGGCTTTGCTGCCCACGCAGCAGACATTGAGACGTCGTTTCGTCGGTTCTTCCGTCTGCCTCGGCTGGACAGACGTGTGACGATTGGCTCTGCTGTGTGACCCGATGAATCCGAGACTACGAATCAAGTGGCTGTGTTTCGAAGCCACTGGGGCAGCATCTTCGGCAATGCGAGCTGCGGAACTCCCGAGGCTAGCACGGATGCGGACGCGCGTACCCTGCTACTTGTGAGGATCGACCATCGCCTCTCTGCTGCGGATGCTGATGCTGGTGATGGTGATATCGGCGCACAAGAGCTGGCGGCCACAATACGGCAACTAAGAGGGTCGTCATCGCCCGGTACAGACGGTCTCTCGGCTGCTTTCTACACGGCGGCGCCAGACACCTTTGGAGAGATCTTGAGATCGTTTTCCGGTACGAGCTCGATCGTGGCACCCTGTTGCCCTCCCAACGAAAGTCGGCGGTGACGCTCCTGCACAAGGGTGGATCTCGGGCGGACCCCGGTAACTACAGGCCGATCTCCCTCATGCAGGTCGACACGAAGATTCTCACGAAGACATCAACGCACCGGCTCGGGACAGTGATGCCGTCGTTTGTCCACACCAACTAGAAGGGCTTCATGTCTGGGAAGTCGCCCCACCATCACGTGCGCTTCCTGTACGACCTATAACATCAACTCACCGTGATGAAGAGCGACGGTATTGCGCTCTTCCTCAGCTTCGCGAAAGCTTACGACTGTGTCAACCGGGGCTACATACGCGACGTGCTGCAGCACATTGGCTTCGGACCGCGCTACTGCACGTGGGTAGAGGTACTCTATCACGACTCAGAGACGCTGCTCGACTTGAATAGCTAGCTCCCCCCCGCCGTTCTCCCGTCAAGGGGGGTCAAGCAAGGTGACCCGCTCTCGGTCTACCTGTTCCTGCTTTGCATCGAGCCGCTCGGCAACTTGTTGCGCACTCGACCAGAGCTCGGCATCCCGGTCTCGGGCGGCGCCCGAGCGACAGGTTTGTTCTTCGCCGACGGCTCGACTCTGCTTACGTGCTCGCCAGCTGCAGCGGAGCAACAACGTGGTCTTGTCGAATCGTATTGCGCGGGCTCTGGCGTGCTACTGAACGGAACAACTTGCAACGTGCTGACCCTCGACTGTGGCGGAACAGCCGCGGCGCTCACCCGGATGCAAAGCCTCGAGCGACATGAACACCTCAAGTTCCTTGAGGTAGCGTTCGGCCAGGAGGATACAACAGCAAGCACGCTTGCGAAAATAGACCGCTCTGTGCTCGACCGACTACGACAGTGGCAGTACCGCGCGAGGACTGTCCGTGGTCGGCTGCTCGTAGCGCAGGCCGTCGTCTTCTCGGTCACGTGGTACTTCACTCCGCACCTCGATGTGCCAGAGAAGATGGTGCAACGGTGGCAGCGGCTACTCGAGAACTTCGTGCTGTGTCGGCGAATCGACCCTGACGACCGACCGATCGGCCTCATCTCGCGAGAGTTTTTCTTCAAGGCGCGTAGTCGCGGCGGCATGGGCATCCCCCAGATAGCGACATTCCTCCACCGCCAGCATATCTCACTCCTGCAGCAGTACGTCGGCGAGATGGTGCGATCGCAACAGCTCTCGTGGACAACACCAGTGGGCGTCATGCTCGCACTAGCGGTGCCTTCATCCCTGACGCATCGCCCGATAGATCTGCTGTCGATGTCTTACTACCGACATCGAGCGCACGTATCTCTACCATCGGTACCAAGGTGGTGGAGGTCGACGTCGCAGCTGTGGTCGGCGATTAAATGGCCGGTGACGCTCGAGACGCTCCCCGTACCCGAGAAGGGCGTGCGTCTGCTCTGCCAGCCGGTCTGGCTCACGGCCGCGCCGCTCCTCCATGTCGCCTCAACGACTACACAACAGCAGGGCGCGCTGGGCCAGATTTCCGGCCCCCAACGATACTTCCGCGAGGCGCTGGCTGCACGGTACGGCATCCGTTGCCTCCTTGACTTCTACGATGGCGCGGACACCTTTCCAGACCGTCGTGCGTTTGTCAATCGGCTCATTGTCGAGTCCAGTGTGACTACGTCGGTGGCTCGGCAACGCTCATGGATCAAGTCGTTGTATGTCGAAGTTACGCAACTTGCGGCGCGTGTCGGAGCGCCGTCTGTTGCGCTACCTGCGGCGCGAGCGGCGCAATCTCCTCTCCCGGCGGTTCGAACCACGTGCTGTGGTCGAGTGTGTCTCTTCCCCAAGCTGACCGGGTCGGCTCTTCGCTCGGTGATCAAGGTCGCTGCAGTGCCGAGACGTCGAAATCACCATATCGGCGAGATCCTTTGCGGCACTGACTCGAAGGTCGAGCGTTCGTGGCTAAAATTCGACCAGGACAACCGCAGCCATCTGACGCCTGTCGTGCACGACTTCCAGTTCCGACTTGCCTTCCGAATGCTGCCGGCTGGTACCAAGCTATCGTTCCTCCAGTCATCGAGGCCCGACATCCTCTGCCGCACGAGTAAAGGGTGCGCAGCGGCTGAGACCGAGCGGGACCTGTTCTTTGAGTGTGCGCCGGCGGCAGAGCTCTGGGCAGTGGTCGGTCGCGACTGGGTGCCGCTGCTCGGACCCATGACAGTTCGGTAGCACATAGCCAATCCGTCATCCGTGCCCGTCGGTAGCTCACACGACATCGACCCAGACGCAATGCGCAGCACCTGGCACATCATCCTCTCTATCACACTCCACCAGTTCTGGATGCAGCGCAACGAGCTCGTCTTCAACGGCCGCCGCCCGCCTCCTCTTGCCCAGAGCGTGATCAAGCTCTGCTCTACTTTTGCAGCACACATTCGACACGTACGTCGGCTTGGAACACTAGACGGCGCCGCGCTCGAACGCACCATCAGCACCCTCTGTACCAGTGGAAACGGCAGTATCTACTTCACACGCTTTTCTCGCCTCCTCGCCACCCGCGACGTGGCTCGACTCGTCCCTCTTGGAACCGTGTGCGCCATGTTCAAGCACGCTGGTTGACCAGCAACTGCACCACCGCTGTTTCACTACTAGTACTTGCTAGATATCCCCGAAGTTGAGAACTAGGTGCTAATCCGTCAATCGAGCCGTTCCAAAGAAGAAAAAGAAAAGTTGGGTGGTCGAAGGCGTCGTCACAGACAATGCTGACCAAGGCGGTCGTGCAAGGCGAATCCTTGCGCTGCGTTGGCCCCAAGTCGCGTTTCTTCATTGCTTCGCGCATGACGTAAACGTCTTGGTGAAGGCGATCTCGCGCACATCCTTCCGGTCAGTCGCCGCGC